>JBBPBX010020868.1:26346-42947 GCA_038048925.1 Garcialebias charrua | reverse complement strand
TCCAGTGTTATCTGCACCTCGCTTTGATGTCCCATTCAAAGTAGCTGTGGATGCGTGTGACTCTGGTGTAGGAGCTGTCCTTCTTCAGGAGGATTCTGATGGGATAGATCACCCAATCTCCTATTTTTCAAAGAAGTTGAATTCTTACCAAAAACATTATTCAACGATAGAAAAGGAGGCCTTGGCCCTGATATTAGCCTTGGAACACTTTGAGGTGTATGTTGGAGGATCTTGTGATCCAGTTGTCATTTTTACTGATCACAACCCTCTTATATTTTTAAACAAGATGCGCAATAAGAATAGAAAACTAATGAGTTGGTCCTTAAGACTACAACCATTCAACATCTCTATCCAACACATAAAGGGTAAAGATAATGTTGTAGCCGATGCGCTCTCTCGCCTCTAAAGTTCCTGAGGTCAATTTTTTTTTGTATGGGAAATGTGTTGTGTCCTTATACGACACTTGCACATTTTCCCCATTCAAAAATCTGGCCATAGGGGTGTTATGTACCCCAGGGTTTTTAAATGTTTTTAAACAACAGTCTAAGATCCTGTTTATTTTACTTCACTGTAACCTGCTGCTAAATGCTGCAGCCTGCTGGTTTAGGAAGAACATTTCTTTTCTCCTTAAACTCAACTTGACCTGAATCAAGCTAATTAGGCAGAGCTGGTGTTCACCTGCAGGTCCTGCCTTTATATCAGACAGACAGTGCTTTGAGTGGTGGTGGAGACTTGATGCAACAGGATTGGGCTTGTTGATCAAGTGTGTGGACTTGCTGGAAGCAAGGGTAGAAGCTGGACACAAGATTTGGCTTGTGAATCTAGTAGAGCTGGTGTGGAAAGACACCAGATGTCAGCTGATGAATGGGCTGAAGATACACTGAAGGTACATAGCCTAGTGTTGCTTGACAGCTGTAAAGCTGTGTGTGTGTTATGCTGACTCAGAGAAACCTCCACCCTCTCTGTTTGTTGGTAAGTCTGCTCAAGGGAGAGTAGCTGAGCTGTTTGGAGCTCTGAAGTGACCCTGACTATTTAAATAGAGTTCTGTGTGGTCTAAAAGCACCTTAAGTGCTAATGGAAGTTTTGGCTTCTGACTTTGAAGGTGTGTACCTATGTTTGTGCCTATGAGGTTTATTCAGGTCTATGGTTGAAGACACTGAGGGCAGTGTCTTTACAGTTGTTTAGGAGGAGGACAACTGGGATCAACAGTGAGGTGGCTGTTGAGTTTTTTTTCTCTATCTCATGTTTTGTTGTACTTTTGACTGTGTGGGTGCAGGTAGTCCAGTTTTCGTGTTTTGTTTGTTTAGGGGTTTCTTTGGTAAGGTAGATCGTCGCCTGGGGGGGTACGACGGTCCTGTACAGGATTGGACCACCCTGGGTGGCGTTATATTGTTTTTGGCCTCGCCCACCAGTCCAACAATTATTTGTACTTTTTATTAATTTTCTTTTCCTTTGGACGCTGATCCAGAAGAAGTCGCTCCGTGCCTGGTGGGAGAAGCCAGGGAGGACCCTGCCTGCTTGGAAGCGCTTATTTTTAGTTAAATAAAATTTTGTTAAAACTTTTTCTGTGTCTGGTGTCCCATGAATATGTTTTGGCTGATCCAGTCGTAACATCATTTCACTGGTGTTGCTGCTAATGTCCTCTGGGCCTCCATGACACTGCAAACCCTTTAATCACAGATTGACAAATACACTCAAAGTGTGCACACCCTTCTTGTTCACAGATCTAACACAGTCTTGTCTGTTCACTGACTCGGCATCAGTTATTTTCTCAGACTCTGTGCTCAGCGAGGGATACTCACTGCATTTAGACTCTGCTTTCCTGGTGACTGGATTCACAAGACTGCGATGCAATTTCTGGATACAAGACAGGCAGGTTTAAAATTCACTGACTGGTTAAATGGGTTTTAGGGTTTTATTGCTTGAAACACTAAGACATTGTTATGTGTCCTAATATCGAGGTGGCCACTGATCTGCATGCAGTAAGTTCCAAGGGTTAGAATAACAATGTTTATGTGGTTTGTTACATACAGTACATTTAAAACTGTGTGTGCAGAAATCTGAAAGTCATTTAAGAACATGAAGCAACTCTTCTGTTCCTCAAAGTTTACAATGAATAATCATGTGGGTTGTTGAACATATTGCTTTCTTGTAGCTTGTCTTGCGAGAACTTTCTTTACCACGTGGAACAAGCAGTATGACGATGTCTCCCGTCGCTGAGGGATTTGAATAAAGAAAACTTTCTTATGCATACATGTAGCTACACACCAAAGTGGAAGTTGATGCCTTCCATATTTTTCTAATTAACATGCTCACAACATGGACGACCAGACAGAGGGAATTTCCTATTCCTCCTTTTATTGCTCTGTGACGGGGGACAACACTAGTTGTGGGGTGATAGCCCTCTGGAGTTGAAAATCTGTTGCATATAAAATGGTTCCTAATTCAAAATTGAAATGCCATTAAAGGTAGTTTTAATTACTGCATTTTGAAAACCCTTAGGTTAGCATTTGTCCAACAAACAGAATGTCCCAAATGTACGTAGAAGGCAGTAAAACAAGTGCACCAAAAACCACAATCATTGGTTGTACTTTGGATTCTATTAATGTTCTGAAAGAACGCTTTTTGAAGATGCACTGTGAGGTTTGACTGCTGGACTCGTCAGGTGTTCATGCATTAAACCAGCCATAATGTGTCAATCAAATATGAAGGTACTTGTTTGGAGAGAAAAAATGAACCCAAGACATCTTCCCAGTGACACTCTCCACTTCCTCCTGTGGAATCTCAAGGTTTTCTGGGCCTCAATGGATCTGGTTCTTTGGGTCATGATTTATACTTTATGACCATTGGTGGGGGTTGACATTCAGATAGGCCAGACAGTTGAGAGCTTTCCCTTTTCCTCTACTCATTTTTTACTGACAGACGAGAACATTGCTTCACAGAATCACCACTTTAATCATATCAACGAGATGTCAGGCAAGTACAGTTCTGTTAATAGAACACGTCACCTTATTGAAATGAAGAGTTTGTGTTTTGTTCCACTTTTAAATACTGATTATGTAAATATGTTATATTGGTGTTTAGCATCATACAAATTCACACATGCTCACATCCCCCCACAACAGTGGTATAGTCTATGTGATATTTAGGTATATGGAGTATACCCACTAGAAAAGCTTAAGAATTTCAGTATACCCAGTTAAAAGTACCCAGTGTTGCATGACATGTCATTAGGCATGTGTCATAGACACATTAACTGCACTTAAACACTTTTGTAACAATCTATTGCTATGTAGCGCTTGTTTATTACATTTGCTTATCCAGAAAATTATTGAAGTCCTCGACTTACGACGCCCTCGACTTACGACGTTTCGGACTTACATTATGTATCTCGTAAAAAATATATATATTTTTTGTAAATAAATAAATGTACAGTACTGTACAGTCACCAAGCACTTAGCCTATCCTAACACAGTTTTTAAAGATGAAGGAGTGAGTTGAATTGTCTCCCTCCTCCCTAGCAGGCTCCATTCACATAAAGGGAGCTAGCTCCCTTTATGTGAAAGGGAGACAATTCAACTCACTCCTTCATCTTTAAAAACTGTGTTAGGATAGGCTAAGTGCTTGGTAACTGTACAGTACTGTACATTTATTTATTTATTAGAAGAAAAAAAATTGTATGTGCTCCGACTTATGGCGATTTCGTGTTACGAACGGTGCGTAGGAACGGAACTCGTTCGTAAGTCGAGGACTACCTGTATAATTAATACTTCTGTACTTACTACTTAATACTTGAACATGTTTTGCTTTGATGCTGTTTTATAATTTCTATAACGTGTTTTAACACAAAGCCAACTGTTGTCCAAAGTTTGTTGTTCATTTATTCAAATATAATCATCAGAGAAATTTGGAAATGTTCAATATATGCTTAAAAATCCAAATAAATTGACAATTACATTGTAATAACCAGTGTACTTTTGGTTTCTAAGCAGAGTATACGGACCGACCGCGGTAAAGTTAGCTTTACGTTGGACGTTGGACATTCACGGACCATGGCTTCAGCAGTGCCCAGCGTCCAACGTAAAACTAACTTTACCACTGTATACCCACTACAAAAATGTAGACTACACCACTGCACCACAACTAAAACACATTCCCACAGTTTTTTGGGGGGAATAGTTTACGTTGTACCATTGGTTGTTTTTCCAAAAAGGTGGAATATCTGCAGCTACTTCACCATATTTAAAATAACTTCACCACAGAATAGGCCAGCGTTCTGGTTCTGGCTCTGGAAGGACACTGTCCTGTTGATCTTACATATGTTTGTTTTTTTCAGCTGCAGCACACATGGTTGAAATATTTGGGTCATTAACTGTATTTTGTTCCTTTGGATCATGCGAGTTAGAGCTGGTAAAATTCTAAATGTTGCAGAAGAGTGTGCCTTGAGGACTAGGATGGAGAAACTCAGGGTCAGACAACCAAAAAGCAACAAAAAAAAATCATCTTAATGAAGAAGAATCTCTCTAATGTGATAAAAACGTTACCCCAGCAATTCTCTACATGTCTACAGACTTTATACCACAGGGTGGCGTCATACATCCAACCTGATAAACATCAGTTCATATGAATCAAAGTTTGGTGCTTATTAATTGACTGTGATACAATTATTTGCCTGAAAAATCACAGAAGTCTGGTAATTAAAAATGTCTAAGCAATGCTGTAGTTTTATTTAATGCCGTTTTCTTAATTTTCATTTTCATTTTTTCATTAATGCATTTTATTTTCATTCTTTCATTAATGCATTTCATTTTCATTTTTTCATTAATGCATTTCATTTTCATTTTTTCATTAATGCATTTCATTTTTTCATTAATGCATTTCATTTTCAGACATTCAAAGGAAATAAGACATTTTCACCTAATAAAGGACAGCAGAAGCTTAAGTACCCAGACGTGTTGCTTCACTCTATAATGGTAATATTAAGAAATCTGCACTCAGTATTTGTGATACAGAAGTTTTATTCTGTTTATTGCCACAGGACTGTAATACACCACAATGGTGAAGCTTGAAAAACCAAGATTAAATGATGAGATTTCCAAAACGAGACAACATCAACGGTCAGCAGAGAGAGGGGCCTGCTATGTGTTTCTGTTCATATTGTCACGGTATGGTGCGGTGTGTGAGGGATGAGTCCCATGGTGCAGACAGGCAGACTTCAGAGGCAAGAGTAAAATCAAAATACTTTAATAAGTGGAAAACAAAACAACTGAAGTGGCAGTTACAAAACAATACGGACGCTCTAACTGAGGCTGGAATACTAACACTGAAACAGGTAAACGAGATGTACTCACAGACCAGGAGCTGGGGAACGACACACCAGGGTAACAGGGACAATGACCCGACAATGAGACACACACGACTGCTGACTGATACACATGGCTTAATTAACGATGAACACAAAACACCTGAGACGCTGAGCTGACAGACCAACAGAGGAACAGACAGGATGTAAGGAGGGGACGGAGCCAATCCTTACACATATGGTCAACATAAGATACAACTCAGCTCTCACCTGATTGTCTGTCTCATTCCTGGCTTGGTCTAAAGTGTCACTGCTAAAACATCTAATGATATGTTCTAGTTGCAGTGCATTCCATCTAATGACTACTGTGCAGCAATGTTCCCTCTAAGCTGCGCACGTGCGCAATTGCGCACTGCCCGGACATTCTTTGCGCACAATAAAATCTTTACGCGCATCTAAATTTAACTCATCAGCCTGCCGGTCCGCCTCAACTTAAAACGATTGATGGGCAGCGATTACATCCAATCACATTGAAGCTCACTTTGTTTTGACCAATCACTAACAGGAAGGCGGGTCTTAGAACAGCAAACATGTTAGTATGCAGCTTCACAGTCAGATCATGCAGAAGTCACAGAGTTTTTCACACCGCGGGACACGTGGGTCAATTAGTGTTAAAACTACAGATTTTAAATCTCGTTGTTAGGTCAAGTAAAATCAGAGGTATGATAAATAATCCACACCACGTCTTTTATCTGAATAAAGTCAAATATCAAACGCGTTACAGCGAGAAGCTGCACACTCGCGCACACACACACACATACACACACACACACACACACACATGCACATACACACCGCTGAACACATAAACAATCCCCGTCCTTTCTGAAGGAGGAAGTTATTTGTCAAGCACCAAATCTGCAGGAAAAATAAGAAAAAGATGCAGAAGTTGAATGGAGGTCAGTGCACGATAAAGTCACGTGATAAAGAGGAAGAGCAGAACCAGGCCAGGTGTGCAGAGGAGCAGGTCCAGAACCAAGCATCAGTTTCTGAGCTCTGCAGATGTTGACCCAGGGACCAAGGAGGAAAATACACTTTTTAAAAACTTACAGTAAAATAAATATTTTGTCAATAAAAAAATAATACAGTAATGTGGAGATTTTAAACAAAACCCTTACAAGCATTAAAATCATCTAAATTAGATACTGTATATTTATTTGAGGCTGACAGTTTAATTAAGAAGGTTGATTTTTCCGTCTGAGGAACATGAATAAATAAAGTTAAAGGGTTAAAACGTCTAATTAAAATAAAATAATAAAGTCTGTAGTTAAATAAAACTGGTTTTTGAGCTGCATGCATTAGTTGCAAGATAAATAATAAAGATCAATTCTTTGTGAAATGATTCTTTATTACCTGTAGATTACTGCATTATTATAAATGTATGTTATCTACAGAACTGCGTGTGCGCACTCCTGATGTTGCTCATAGTGGTCCTCAGTGTGCTCAGAGAGCTTGTGTGTATGCCCAGACACGTGAAAAATTCAAGGGAACATAGCTGTGCAGGTGTTTAAAACATTGAACATTCAGGAAACAGACTGAAAAGGGAAGGAGAATGCTTTGTCACGTCTTAAATCAGTGTCCTTTAGAAACGTTTGGCACTAAAGGGATGCAGAAGAACTAATAAATGAAAGAAAGACAGGTGAGCCTCAAAAAATACACATAGATGTTGTACATGTCCATAATTGTGAGAATATATTCTGTTAATAATTTTAATCAATTCAGTTTATTATATAGTGCCAAATAACAGAAGTCATCTCAGGGCACTGAACAGGAACATTCCCATACATAGAAAAAAAAAACAATTATTAAAATTCTCTATCTAAGGAAGTAGCAGGCACGTTGAATTTTCACTTTGTTGCAGTCTCCCATCCTGGGCTAGAACAATGGCACTGGTGGAAAAGAAAAACTCCCTTTAAACAGGAAGAAACCTCCAGAAGAACCAGGCTCAGGACAAACGTCCATCTGCTTCGACGAGCTGGGGTTTGAGAAGAACAGGAAGGAGAAACAAACAAACACACAATGGCAGGTCCAGATGTACCTGAAAGACAAAAACACATGTCAAGGATAGAAGAAAAAAATTACAAAACAGGTGTAGCAGAGTAAGTAAAGACAGTAGCATGGTGAAGAATTGTGGTCAGATGGTTCTCCAGCAGTCTAAGCCTATAGCAGCATAACTAAGGGACAGCTCAGGAAACCCAAGCGACCCTAACTATAGGATTTATCAAAAAGTAAAGTCTTAATCCCAGTCTTCAAACTGGACAATGTGTCAGCCTTATGGACAGAAACTGGAAGTTGGTTCCACAAGAGAGGAGCCTGAGAACTGAAGATCTTCCTCCATTCTGGTTTTGGAAACTCTAGGAACCACAAGTAAACCTGCAGCCTGAGAGTGAAGTGCTCTGTTAGGAAAATATGGAGCAATACGATCTGTAATGTAAGATGGAGCTAGGTTGTTGAGGGCTTTGTAGGTTAGAAGTAAGATTTAGAATTCAACTCTGAATTTGAAATTTTATTCAAACATTTTTTGTAGTCAAACTAGGTATGTCATCATACTTTGTGGTATTTTTTCTATATTAAAATGTTCGGCTTGATTAGGTGCTTTCATATTTAGCATTTTTAGATTCTACACTGATTTTTTTTATTAACAAAAACTTTCCCCATTAAAACATTTACTCTGAAACCTGCTTCAGCATTCTGGCCTCTCATACTCGCTCTTTGTTTAGCTTTTAGCCACTGTTTTGCTAATTTGAGGTTTTAGTTCGGTTCATTCATGACTCCATTCATCGCACTCATCATTGTGAGCTTTACGTCAAATCTGGCTGGTCATCTCTCAGCACTCGCAGATACACTCACTGGATATCCTTCATCTACAAGACCCTCCTAAACCTAGTCCCGTCATACCTCACCTCCTTAATACAAACATCACACAGTCATTACTCCCTGCGCTCTAACGATTTAGTCCTCCTGTCAGTTCCTCCTGTCAGAACTGAACTAGGAAAAAGAGCATTCAGCTTCGCCGTCCCCTCAGCCTGGAACAACTTACAGAAAGATCTGAAACTATCAACATTCATCTCTCCTGGATCCTTTATGTCAACCGTATAGAAAATGTCCTCAACAGTGGTGGGCAACGCTAATTAAAAAATTGTTCCACAATTTCTAAAACGCTTATTAATTTTTTTAGGTCCACAATTTCAAAAGCACAAATGTCTTATGAAAATTAGGGGAAGCTAATCTAATCCGCTATTTATATATTTATATATTATATATATATATATATATATATATATATATATATATATATATATATATATATATATATATATATATATATATATATATATATATATATATATATATATATATATATATATATATATATATATATATATATATATATATATATATATATATATATATATATATATATATATATATATATATATATATATATATATATATATATATATATATATATATATATATATATATATATATATATATATATATATATATATATATATATATATATATATATATATATATATATATATATATATATATATATATATATATATATATATATATATATATATATATATATATATATATATATATATATATATATATATATATATATATATATATATATATATATATATATATATATATATATATATATATATATATATATATATATATTATATATATATATATATATATATATATATATATATATATATATATATATATATATATATATATATATATATATATATATATATATATATATATATGTATATATATATATATATATATATATATATATATATATATATATATATATCAGTGGTGGACCCTCAGGGCCTGCAAGGCCTTCAGAGAAGGCCTTAAAATTATTTAAAATTAAAATTAAAAATTAATATTTTTTATTTTTATTATATTTTGTCCATGAATACGTATTAAATAATCCCAAATGGTCTGACCGCTTACTTTCATTGCTACCTCCCTGTTTGCTCTGCTTCCAGAGTGTATTTTAATATTTAAGCCTTTAACCAATCACATTTTAGCCACTACTTGTTGCTAGGTAGATTAGAAGCCTTCACTCGCAGCTCTGCTTCTCACTGCAGCGCTATCCAAGCTGTTGCTTCAACCAATCAGATTTTGAGTTGGCGAGACCTGATGCTAAACGCGTCACCAAGAGTATTCACCGCAACCAACACGGAAATGTCAGCTATTCACCCGTTTTGATTGGATAGTCAACGTGTGACGTCACACCCGCGGCGCGGAAGTTGATAGTCGGTTCGGGCTGGCCAGAGGCTCTGGGGCTGGCCATTAAAATACAGTAAGCTTTTTCACAATTTTTTTTTTAGAATCCAAGTAGGTTTTTACAGTTTTGCAATGGTCCAAACTTGCTGTGTTATTGGATGTAATGTCCGGTCACACGACCTGAAAGGTAGAAAGAGAGAAAACGGGCTTTGTTTACTGTTTGCTGCACCGTAGTGAAGTTAGTTTCAAGTTGGACGTTGGATATTAAAGCTCCGTGTCAGCGTGTCTTCAGCACTGCGTTGCTTCGTCCAACTTCAAACTAACTTTACCGCGGTGTTTGCTGCTGGAAACAACGCGAAGTAGGAGCTCCTGATTCAGCTGTGACACATCATGGTACAACTTTCTGCATGTCCCAAAATAACTGCTAGTTTGTTCCACACACTCTGGTGAGTTTTGTTATATTATTTATAGATAATTATTGTTTGAATTGATTGTTTGAATTTATTTTGTTTTAAGAAGGAGCAAATATGATTTTTTTTCATCTGTTGCTACCTTTCATTTTATATGTTGTTTTTTTCCCTTTCATATATCTGTAAATTGTCAGAGTCAGTCAGAGTCAGAGAGTCTTTATTGTCATTTGCACCGCATGTGGTACATGTGATGAAAACGAGATTATGTACACAGGGTCCCAGTTACATCCAACAACAAAATGCAAGAGAAAAACAGTAATAACATCTAGGATTAACTAAGAAAACATCAACTAGAAATACACTAAGCCCTAATGTAGTAGAAAAACATCATTATATATAAACAGCAGCACGAACATGAGTCTGTATGAGCAGATGGTCACAGATGAACACAGCAACAAGAAAACAGATCAGCATCAGCATGATGTGATATTTCACAGTGATTATTCTTATTATTTATTAATTCATGAGTCTAACAGCCTCAGGGTAGAAGCTGTTCCTCAGTCTAGTTGTTCTACATTTGATGCTCCTCAACCTATGTCCTGAGGGGAGTGGGGCAAAGAGTGTGTGTGCTGGGTGAGTGAGGTCTTTCATGATGCAGGTGGCTCTTTTCCTGCATCTGGAGGTGTAAATGTCTGTGATGGTGGGGAGACTGACTCCAACAGACTTGTGTGCAGCCTTCACCACTCTCTGTAGAGCTTTCCTCTCTTCAACTTAGGGCTGGACGATATGGCCAAAATTTTTATCACGATATAGCTCTTAATTTCGGTCGATATCGATATAATTCGATATCGATATAAACAATATAAAAGCCTAAAAAAACTATAAACTATACAAATAAATTGATGTTCACCTTGTATTTGTATTTAGCCTCCAAAAAGATGGAAATCACCATCAAATAAACATAAAATTCTCAACCCAATAATTCTGTCGGGTCATGGACAGTTTTTTTATAGAAACGTTTCACCCTCCATCCAGTTTCCAGATGACCCAACTGAGAATTATTGGATTTGGTACCTGGATTATTGAGCATGAACTTTCTTGGCATAAAATTCTCAACTGTGTCAATATTAATAGTTTTAACTTTAAACAAGAACTTTAAAATTTACAGCATTGAAATTCATAGTTAATTAAATAAAACTTTTGGGTGTCGTTATTGATGAGAAGCTGACATGGAAATCTCATGGAAATTACTTAAGAATAAAAATAACAAAATCAATTACATTATTGTATAAAGTAAAATAGTTTTTGAATGACAAAGTTTTGAATATATTGTATAATGTAATGATTGTTCCATATTTAATCTGTTGTATTGAAGTTTGGGGAAAAGCATGCAAAACTTTTACAAATCCTATTTTTATTTTACTAAAAAGAGCTGTAAGAATTATTATTAGGAAGTGCTATGGTCACCCAACAAATATATTATTTCATCAATTGAAATTATTAAAATGTTATGATTTGGTTGAACATAGTATTTTACAAGTCATGTATAAAACTAAAAAAAATATTACCCCCAAATATTCAATTACATTTTGTTTAAAAAGTTATTAAACCCTGAAGGGAATGTAAATGTTTGTAAAATCTTCATTTAGAACTAGTGTGAAGGAGCTGAGTTGTAAATCAGGAAACAGGATTGTGTTGACTTGATATCATCATAAACATTTATAAAACTATTTATATGTTTTAAAAGATGATTAAATCAAAGTTGTTGGGAAGGTGTGGTGCAGGTGAAGTGAAGGTTGTTGTTTGTAGTTATTTTGTATTTTTTAAACAAGGGGCAGATATTATAACACTATTTTCGTCTTTCTGCACCTTTTCATTCAGTGTTTTTCTTTCTTTTTATTCTGATGAATCTGTTTTATTTTCAATAAAAAAAACATGTCGCGCTGGGGCTGTTTGTTTACGTCGTAGTTTCAGGGAAACGTTGGCTCAAACTTTATTCTTCATCTTCTGACTCTCATCATATTCTATCGAGTGGAAACTCTTCAGATTAAACAAGTTAGATGTTTCCACAGCTAGTTAGAACGACTCCGTCACGTTTTGAAAAATAAACAAACCGAGGACTCGCTGCAGATGAGACCTGCAGTTTAACAAAACCGAACTACGTCCACACCGACGAATTAGTCTTTCCTCTCATCAGTGATGTCGTCTGCTTTCTCTTCGCTTGTGAAACTTTGTTCAGTCACATTCTGACGGTCATGAGCACTCGTTTGACTCGTTTTGAAGCGAAAACAACGCGCTTTGGAGACTAGCTTAGCTTTTAGCCTGCTACCGCTAACGCCTGCTGCTGGAGTGAGCGCTGCGTAACAACGACGTCACCACGCACGTTTTGTGTCACAGCTTTTTCTGTCCGGGCGCGTTGTTGAAGCAGCCGCTCCAACCCGAACAGAAACAGAAAAACGTTGTAAAATCCTATCGAAATATCGAAAATATGCTTAAACTTCATATCATCGTTATTGAATAAAAGTATATCGCGATATTTATCGTTATTGAATTATCGTCCAGCACTACTTCAACTGTGCAGCCTCCATGCCACACGTTGATGCTGGAGCACAGGATGCTCTCCACTGCACACCTGTAGAAGGAGGTGAGGACTGGGCTGCTCAGACCAGCTCGTCTCAGCCGTCTGAGGAAGTAGAGTCTCTGATGACCTTTCTTGATCAGGCTGGTGGTGTTGTTGCTCCAGCTGAGGTTATCATTCATGTGTACACCCAAGTATTTGTAGCTGGAGACCACTTCCACTGCAGACCCACCTATTTTCAGTGGGGCATGGGTGTGTTTGTTCCTTCTGAAGTCCACAATCATCTCCTTTGTCTTCTTCACATTCATGTGAAGATTATTCTCTTTGCACCAGCTCTCCAGGTGTTCCACCTCCTGTCTGTAGCTGGACTCATCATTGTTTGTGATGCATCCCACCACCGCTGTATCATCTGCAAACTTAACAATATGACAGCCTGGAAGTGTGGCTGTACAATCATATGTGAGCAGAGTGAACAGAAGAGGGCTCAGCACACATCCTTGAGGAGAGCCAGTGCTGAGGGTTATGGTGGAGGAGGAGAAGTTGTGGATCTTCACGGACTGTGGTCTGTTTGTTAAGAAGTCTAGTACCCAGTTACAAATAGAGGGGCTTAGTCCAAGTGTAGATAGTTTGTCTATCAGAGTTTGGGGGATCATGGTGTTGAAGGCAGATGTGAAGTCCACAAAGAGCAGACGCACGTATGAGTCCTTCTGATCCAGGTAGAAATTGTATTTGTGTTTTTAAAAAAAACTCAAAATTTCAAAGGTTCAACTAACATTTTTTATTTTTATTTTATTTTATTTATTCATTTTATAATTTTATAATACATTATGTGTCCTGTTCAGCCTTTTTGCCATCTTTTTATTGTCTCACACAAAACTCTGTCTAATATCAGACAAGATCATAACAGAAGTTGAGACCTCAAATTATTACCTGGGGATATTAAATATTTATTATCAATTATTAATATAATATTAAAGACAGTGTAATAACAAATAATCAGCATTTTTGGTGAGTAAAATGTTGTTATATTCCTAAATAATATTGCAGTTTTATCAGGTTATTTTTTATGCTTTTTTTATGTGTGTCGCAGCTGTACCTGTAGTAGAAGTTTATAGCCATAAAATAGTTATTGAGGCTTGGATTGATTCAGACGGAGCACTACTGAAGGCCTAGGTGTGAAATGCACGGCCCGTCACTGATCAGCAGTGGTGTAGATATAAAAGTAGTGTAAATGTAAACAGTAGTAATAAATGTAAACAGTATTAATAAATGTAAACAGTGAATGTAAACAGTAGTATGACTATAGGCAGTGATGTAATACAAACATTAGTGCAAATATGAGAAGTAGTGCAAACTGAATGAGCACATGACCGAGAGTTTAGTGAATAACCCGTTTGATGACACAGAGTCCAGTGTTAAAATCTTTGTGTTAATGTGTGAGAAAGTTTTTTGTGTTAAGGCAGTTCAAATGGGAGGGGAGGCAGAGCAGGCAGAGTGTTTAGCATTCTGACTGCCTGATGAACATGAATTTGAGCGAGTAAGATGAACAGAGGATATTTTTATCCAACGTTAAACATGACGACTTACTTTACAGTCTAGTCTGCAGAGTTTCCCCTCATGAGCCATCATGTCCCCCGGAGCCTGGAGGAAGTGAGGCCGGAAGAACCGCTCCTGGGTCTGTTCACCTTCTTCCACCTCCTGAATGCGAGCTCGCACCCTGACAGGAAGTACGAGTCGCAGGACACAGACAGAGACGATAATCAAATTCTTGGTTTTTTACTTTGACAGGGATTACCGAACAAAAAACATATCTTACATCCAACTTTTTTAAGGATTCACAAGTGGCTGCTCCGTTTAGGACCATCACATCCTCCCGTTATCAACCGCCGCCAAAAGGGGAAACAATGATTTTGCTCGTGTCTGAATGTGTCTGAACGGACAAAACTTTATGAAACGCTCAGAAAACGATTGGACGGACATCAACAACTGATTGACTCTTGGAGCCAACCTGATTCAAGATGGCTACCACAGCTAATTGGCATTAGCAAGCTAACACAAAGCTGGCTGTAGGGCCGTCACTTTTACAGAAATTGAGCTAAAATCTGGTGTGGTAGTAGCCGAGAGTCGTTCCTGACACATACTTCTGAGCATTGACACATACAGTTACTTTAAAGGTTTGACCCAAACGGCTACAACTCTGTGACTCCTCAACGTGAGATGATTTAATTTAGAACTCTGGCGGGTGATCTGCAATGCTTCAAGGAATGCAGGGTCTTTAATGAGCTTAACCTCTGATCCCCTCTCTGGACTCTCTTCCACCTGCTCGCTGCGCTCACACATTTAATGAAGTCAATTTATTTATAAAGCACATTTTCTGGAAGGCGGTCATCGTCCATTGCTGCGATTGTTATTATTGTCATGCTGCTAACAGGACCATGCTGCTAACAGAACCACATTGCTAACAGAATCACACTGCTAACAGAACCACATTGCTAACAGGACCGCACAGCTAACAGGATCATGCTGCTAACAGGACCACGCTGCTAACAGAACCACATTTCTAACAGGACCGCACTGCTAACAGGACCATGCTGCTAAAAGAACCAAACTGCTAACATGATCATGCTGCTAACAGGATTGTGTTGCTAACAGGATCATGCAGCTAACAGGAACATATTGCTAACAGAATCACACTGTTAACTGAACCATATTGCTAACAGAACCACACTGTTAACAGATACACACTACTAACAGGACCAGGCTGCTAACAGAACCACACTGCTAACAGAACCATGTTGCTAACAGGATTGTGCTGCTAACATGATCATGCTGCTAACAGGACCATTTTGCTAACATAATCGCACTGTTAACTGAACCATATTGCTAACAGAACCACACTGTTAACAGAACAACACTGCTAACAGAACCACATTACTAACAGGATCACACTGCTAACAGAACTACACTGCTAACAGAAACATATTGCTAACAGAACCACACTGCTAACAGAACCACACTGCTAACAGGACCACATTGCTAACAGGACCAAACTGCTAACAGAACCACACTGTTAACAGAACCACACTGTTAACAGAACCACACTGTTAACAGAACCACACTGCTAACAGAACCATACTGCTAACAGAACCACACTGCTAACAGAACCATACTGCTAACAGAACCACACTGCTAACAGAACCATACTGCTAACAGAACCACACTGCTAACAGAACCACACTGCTAACAGAACCACACTGTTAACAGAACCACACTGTAACAGAACCACACTGTAACAGAACCACACTGCTAACAGAACCACACTGCTAACAGAACCACACTGCTAACAGAACCATACTGCTAACAGAACCACATCGCTAACAGGACCGCACTGCTAACAGGACCGCGCTGCTAACAGGACCACGCTGCTAACAGGACCATGCTGCTAACAGGACCACACTGCTAACAGAACCACATCGCTAACAGGACCGCACTGCTAACAGGACCGCGCTGCTAACAGGACCATGCTTCTAACAGGACCACATTGTTAACAGGACCACACTGCTAACAGAACCACATCGCTAACAGGACAGCACTGCTAACAGGACCATGCTGCTAACAGGACTGCGCTGCTAACAGGACCATGCTTCTAACAGGACCATGCTTCTAACAGGACCACATTGCTAACTGGACCAGGCTGCTAACAGGACCATGTTGCTAACAGAACCACACTGCTAACAGAACCACACTGCTAACAGGACCACATCGCTAACAGAACCACACTGCTAACAGAACCACACTGTTAACAGAACCACACTGCTAACAGAACCATACTGCTAACAGAACCACACTGCTAACAGAACCATACTGCTAACAGGACCACACTGCTAACAGGACCACACTGCTAACAGGACCGCACCGCTAACAGGACCGCACCGCTAACAGGACCGCACCGCTAACAGGACCGTGCTGCTAACAGGACCATGCTGCT
>JBBPBX010020868.1:0-26107 GCA_038048925.1 Garcialebias charrua | reverse complement strand
AGGACCACACTGCTAACAGGACCACACTGCTAACAGGACCACACTGCTAACAGGACCACACTGCTAACAGGACCATGCTGCTAACAGGACCACATTGCTAACAGGACCATGCTGCTAACAGGACCACACTGCTAACAGGACCATGCTGCTAACAGAACCACACTGCTAACAGGACCACACTGCTAACAGGACCAGGCTGCTAACAGTAACCGTTTTTTACAACACTAATTTTATTTTAATTGCTTTAATTGTTGTGTATTGTTGTCTGTACTCTATATGTTTATCTGTCTAAAACAGGTCTCTCTTGTAAATGAGTCCTTGTGACTCAAAGAGACCAAAACTGATAAAGGTAAACAAAAACAAAACAAAAAAAACATTTAAAACAGCAAAACAAAGTGCTAAACAACAACAAAAATGATATATACTGGACAAAAGCAAAGACAAAAACAACAAAAAAACTAGTTAAAATGTGAAGACATCACAAAAAAAAAAAAAGTGATTCCTGTATCAATAAATGACTCCATTAACTCACACCGGGTTAAAAATATGTGAGAACAAATAAAAGCTTTAAAACAGGAACAAGCCTGAATAATGTTGGACGGCAGATTGTTGCAAAGTTTGTCAGCCACGGCTGGAAAAACCCATCCTCTGAGCTTTAACTAGTTTTCAGTCTCTCCACCATCACAGACATCTACACCTCCAGATGCAGGAAGAGGGCCACCTGCATCATGAAAGACCTCACTCACCCAGCACAAACACTTTTTGCCCCACTCCCCTCAGGAAGGAGGTTGAGGAACATCAAGTGTAGAACCACTAGACTGAGGAACAGCTTCTACCCTGAGGCTGTTAGACTCATGAACATCTTGTCTCCTCCAGGCTCGACTACTGCAACTCCCTGTTTATTGGAATCCCTGGTAAAAACCTTCAGAAGCTTCAATATATTCAAAACAGTGCAGCAAGGATTTTATTGAGAGCTCGTAAATTTGAACATATTACACCCATTCTCCATAACCTCCATTGGCTTCCTGTCACCTACAGAATTCAGTACAAAACTGCTCTCATTACACATCAATGCTTACACGGAACTTCACCTGACTATCTAAAGGACATTCTTGCACCATATTCATCCACCCGGTCTCTACGATCACAGAACAGTAATCTCCTTCACATTCCACGAACCAAATTAAGGACCATGGGAGACCGGGCATTCTGTGTGGCTGCCCCCCGCCTATGGAACTCCCTCCCTGACTACCTGAGAGCTCCACAGTCACTGGTAGACTTTAAACAAGGCTTAAAGACCTTTCTTTTTAAGCAAGCCTACTCTGCCTCCACATGATTTTATCTTTGATCTCAGTTGATATTATCATTGTTTTTAATTGATTTTATTATTGATTTTTGTTGTTTTATCATTGATTTTACTTGATTTTATCACTTGTTTTTATTTGATCATTGATTTTGCTTTTTGTAGCACTTTGAGATTTTTATTAATGAAAAGTGCGTTACAAATTAAATTCATTATTATCATTATTATTATCCAACTAGAATAATCACTGAGAAAAAAAACAACTACTGCCACTTTGATTGTTGATATGTGCTGCTGATTATCCACATTGCTGCTGATTTATTTCACGCTGCTGTGTTCATCGTACTCATCTGCTCACACAGACTCATGTTCGTGCTGCTGTTGCTTGGCACATTGTTTTTCACTATTAGTGCTGCTTAGTGTATTCTTAGTTTATGTCTTAGATCTTTTTAAAGTTTCTTTTACACTTTATACTTTTGCTGTTGTTGGATGTAACTGGGATCCTGGTACACTATTTCATTCCACCTCATGTACCACATGTGATGCCATTGGCAATAAAGAACCTTGAATCAAAGCCTAATTAAAAGATCCAGAAACATTCAAGCCTTACAGTTGTCAGGAGGACATTTTAGCAGAAAGTGGACGGAGTGAGAATTATTTGGCTTTAGGGGATGTAAATCTGATAATCATCAGCATAACCAAATACTGTACCGTTTTCTCAGATTAAACCCTCAAAGAGCAGCAGCTACAGTTTATCGTCCAAACTGCTCCGAAAATGTTTGCAACTCACAATGAAGACTGAACTGACTTTGCTGTTTGAAGAACAGTAAGTTTGCTTTGCCCACTGCAGAGGTGTTGCACTCACCTCTGGGACTGGATGGGTGTCAGTCGGTTTCGGGGAGGTCCGGACTGGACGATTAGATGTCCCGAGCAGCTGATTCGTCCCTTATGATTGTTAAACAGAAATAAATGAGAAGTCAGGAAGAGATTATAGAGAGGGGAAGAACGGACTGAGCTCAACCTGTGGATTAGCGGCCATGACGGTGTAGTTGCCGTCGTCGTCGCTGGTTGTGAAGTCGATGTGTAAAGCGCAGGTCCCGTCACCTTCTCTTCTCTTCCTGCAGTGGAGGTTCTTCCTCAGGATCTGCTTACCGTCCTTGAACCAGTACACCTGAGGAGAAACAAAGGTCAGCGAGGAGATAAACAGGAGGATTTGTGTGGAAAACCTTCTCGCCTTTGGAAGCGGGATTCCCAACACTTTACACGTGAACGTGACCGGCACGCCCTCCATCGCCTTGAAGTTCTTCAGTTTCCTTTCAAAAATGGGGGCGATGCATTTCCCCGTGGGGACGTCGTCGTGCTGCACCTCGTCGTCAGATTCCTCCACCGGCGTTCGCTCCAGACGAAACTCGATTTCACTCAGCAGCCTTTGCTCAAAGTTCGACACTTTGTACTCCTGGAACGAGAACGAGCACAAGGTCGAAGTCATCGCAGACGTCTCGTTAGCGGTCGCAGCATTTTGTTTGCCTGAAAACTGCAGCAACGTGCAACGCTGGAGTCCGACGTGATCCAGAAGATAAAAAACAGCGTGCGCCGATAAACTTTTAAGACTGTTTAAAATGCAACGGTCTAAACGAGCTGCGCATTATTCTGAATATAGTTTATATCTAATGAGAACGGTCAAAAAAATGTGATTAAAATATTTAAAACTCAAACATTTTAGTTTTTAATTTGATAAGAGATTTGTCAGAAAATAATATTAATGTGTTTCTACTATGTGAAGAATCTTCATTTGATATACTATCATTCTACACACTGTTTACTGTCATTCTTTATAAATTGTTGTACATAATATATCTACAACCGGGGTCTGCAACCTTTACGATCAAAAGAGCCATTTCTGCTCCTTTGTTCACTAAATTAAACGTGTCCGGAGCCACAACACCTGCTGCAACTGGAATTCTCAACTGGTGGCTCACGGACCATTTTAAGTTTGTTGGAGGGCGCTTTTCTGGACAGTAGGGGAGATTTTATTAAACTAAAAATATCTAATGATTTTTACATCTTTTGATATTTTTACATTCTAAGACAAAATAAAAGATGAGATTCTTGTAAAGAAGGAAAAAATAATATGGTTTTTGCCCCATTTCTGAAAACTAAAACAATAAACTATGCATTCTTATGTGATTTTTTTAATTGTAGAAAAATTACATCTCCTACTTTGAAGAAATAAATTGTAAAGTGAAAGTGAGTATGTTTCACTCCTTGTAATGTTTCTAGTATTCATATATTTGCAAAATAAATTACAGGAAAACTGCTCAAACTATCCCTTTTAGTTGTTATAACAACCAATAAAATTCAGTTTTATGTCAGTTTTGGTCAAAGCTTGAAAGAGCCGCTGCAGAGGGACCAAAGAGCCGCATGTGGCTCCAGAGCCGCAGGTTGCAGACCCCTGGTCTACAACTATACGGACTGATGAAAATGAAACAGAGAGTTTATTCATAAACCACGAATATCAAATGAAACGTGACAGAACATGATCAAACTGTGAGTGAAGTTGTGGACCGGAGCGGTACTGCTCCACGTGAGCGTCCAGGAGTCTTCAGACCAGCCCACATACAGCTTTAAACACGACTTTGATTTGTTTGGTGCAAACAGAAAATGTATTTGTTTATTAACTTTTGTTTAACCAGACAAATACCATCGTGATCACAGATCTCTTTTGCAAGGTGGCCTAACATGCATGACTGTAAGACTGTGGGAGGAAACCCACAAGGACAACATGCAAACTCCATGAAGAAAGAGCCCAGGTCCAAAGCGGGGACTGAACCCAGGACCTTCTTGCTGTGAGACAACAGTGTTAACCACCGAGCCACTGTGCTGCCCGACAGTGCAAAAATCCCCACATGACGGTGAGGTATTGAATGGAGCCTGGGGTAACACAAAATATTATGATGAAATAGAAAACTATTTCTAGAGAATGTGAAAGTTTTGCAAAGGAGCGTAAAACCTGTGATGGACAGGAGACCTGTCCAGGGTGTACCCCACCTCTCGCACAGAGACTGCTGGATACGGGTACCAGTGACCCGGAAAGGAAGAAGTGGGTGAAAGATAATGGATGGATGGATGGAAGGATGGGTGGATGTGTGGGTGGATGTGTGGATAGGTGGATGGAAGGATGCATGGATGGATGGATGCGTGGATGGATGGATGGGTGTGTGAATGAATGGATGGATGGATGATGTGTGGATGGGCTGAAGGGAAGATGGATGGATGCATGAAGGATGGAAGGATTGATAGATGAATGGAAGGATGGATATATGGATGGAATGACAGATGGACAGATGGATTGAATGATGGAAGGATATATGGATGAAAGGAAGGATATAGCCTACGGAAGGATGGATGGATAAATAGATGATGGACAGAAGAATGGAAGGATGGATGATGGATGGAAGGATGTATGGCTGTACTGAAGGAAAGATGGATGGAATGATGGGATGGATGGAAGGATAGATGGATGAATGGAAGGGAAAACAAAACATTGGTGCGGAGCAGAATTTATTTCCCACCACATTTCTTGCAGCGCTCCATTAAATAATAATAAAAGGTTAGGAATGGGACTAGAAAAAAAAAACTTTTTAAACCCATTCTGTTCAGTTTTTTATGCTCACAACCAAAAGGTGAAATATAAGAAGTAAGAATGAAGTTTAATAAAATAAATAAATAAAAATCATTAAAGTCGCAGAATTCTTTTAATGACACAATTTGAAATTTGACAGTTTTCTGTATTTTTTATTCATAAACAGGCTGAAAACCTAATCAAATAATAAATAAAACACAGTTTAAATAAATATTTCATGAGCTGCTTTATTGATTTTAGCTTTTTATTTTTTTAAATTAGATTATTAGTGCAGGCTATGTATTAGTTAACAGAAACTGGAGTGCACGATTAATTATTATGGTTTTAATTAATTAATTAATGTTTAAGATTTGAAGTTAGTCTAATAAACATTGTTAATTATATTAGCATGCGCCGCCAGGCGTTCAATGTCACGCCACTAGGCATTAAGTTTCTGTGACACCATATTTTTACTTTGCATATAATGTCACAAGATATATATCTTGTATTATTCAACTATGTTTGTTTTTGCTAACAAAACGATAAATTAATTAAAATTCGTTTCAAAGTGAGTTTAAAATTTGCGCTGTGTTTCTTCACTGTAAATCCGGGTATTTCCGCATACGTCATCTGTGACGTACGAAGATGAAGTTACCTGGAACGCCCCCTGTAAAATACAATGGCGGGGAATGTAGAATCCGACGAATTTAGTAATGTAAGTGAAGATTTGAGCGATCGGTCTTCAGTTTTGGAAGCTGAATTTAGTTCGGGTGATGAACAAGACACAGCAGGTTCTAATTTTGGTCTGCAGCCTTATTTATTTGAGCCGTACCGTTCAGGAAGCGAGGGTGAAGTCGAGAGCTAAATGTAGCCTCTTTGTTCTCAGCCAAGCTAAGATCGAGGCCTGATTGCGTTTCTGATTAATCATTTTAAGACAGTAAATCATCCAAAACTCTCATTAATAAACACTCCCTTAAGAAGAAAACATACTGATGTGATTTGATCACGCAAAAATCATCTAAAAAAACACAACTAGCGCAGTGTGTGTGCTACCGAGTGTCTCACGGCTAACTTTTTATTAGCATCCAACAAACATAAATTATTGTTAGTACTTGAATGAATATAAGCAATCGAAGAATTAGTCCTCATCTGATAAATTTATTGGATACTCAATCAATGGAAAACTGATTTAGACACGGCTCACTTGATACACATTAGCTAAGTGCGGTTAACTAAATGTAGCCTCTTTGTTCTCAGCCAAGCTAAGATCGAGGCCTGATTGCGTTTCTGATTAATCATTTTAAGACAGTAAATCATCCAAAACTCTCATTAATAAACACTCCCTTAAGAAAAAACATACTGATGTGATTTGATCACATCAAATCACATCAGTATGTTTTTTGTTAGGCTGATTGGTAACTCTAAATTGACCCTGGGTGTGAGTGAGACAGGTCCCTCTTGTAAATTAGTCCCCGTGGCTCAATGAGGCTAGCCTGTATAAATAAAGGTTGAATGAATGAATGATCGTGCAGAAATCATCTAAAAAACACAACTAGCGCAGTGTGTGTGCTACCGAGTGTCTCACGGCTAACTTTTTATTAGAGAGAAAGAGAGAGAGAGAGAGAGAGAGAGAGAGAGAGTCAGAGAGTCTTTATTGTCATTTGCACCGCATGTGGTACATGTGATGAAAACGAGATTATGTACACGGGGTCCCAGTTACATCCAACAACAAATGCAAGAGAAAAACAGTAATAACATCTAGAATTAACTAAGAGAAACATCAACTAGTAATACACTAAGCCCTAATGTAGTGGAAAAACATCATTATAAACAGCAGCACGAACATGAGTCTGTATGAGCAGATGGTCACAGATGAACACAGATGAACACAGCAACAAGAAAACAGATCAGCATCAGCATGATGTGATATTTTGCAGTGTTTATTCTTATTATTTATTTATTCATGAGTCTAACAGCCTCAGGGTAGAAGCTGTTCCTCAGTCTAGTGGTTCTACATTTGATGCTCCTCAACCTCCGTCCTGAGGGGAGTGGGGCAAAGAGTGAGTGTGCTGGGTGAGTGAGGTCTTTCATGATGCAGGTGGCTCTTTTCCTGCATCTGGAGGTGTAAATGTCTGTGATGGTGGGGAGACTGACTCCAACAGACTTCTGTGCAGCCTTCACCACTCTCTGTAGAGCTTTCCTCTCTTCAACTGTGCAGCCTCCATGCCACACGTTGATGCTGGAGCACAGGATGCTCTCCACTGCACACCTGTAGAAGGAGGTGAGGACTGGGCTGCTCAGACCAGCTCGTCTCAGCCGTCTGAGGAAGTAGAGTCTCTGATGACCTTTCTTGATCAGGCTGGTGGTGTTGTTGCTCCAGCTGAGGTTATCATTCAAGTGTACACCCAAGTATTTGTAGCTGGAGACCACTTCCACCACTGATCCACCTATGTTCAGTGGGGCATGGGTGTGTTAGCATCCAACATAACAAATCTGTCGTGATAATTGGCCTTATACACTCACAGTGTATAAAGTAAAGCAACATGAACTCACGTTAGATATATATTTTTTCATCGAAAACACTACACACCTCCGATTATGTTTAGACAAACACTTACTCTTTTCCTTGACAGTTTTCCAACGGTAGCTTCCCTGCGTTGTTTTGATGTCGTAGATGTGGAACTTTCTTCTGTAGATTTTCTTTTTAAAATAGTAGGAATAGCATCCGGTTTTAAAAGTATTTTGCGTTTTACTTTAAAGCCCAAAGATTGTTGTAAACCAGGTGTATCCAAAAAGGAATCAGCAGTAAAATGGTCGCTACAAAGTAACGAGTATTTTGTTGGAACCCATCTGTCCCTCGTTCTCTGTACTTGCTTTGTCCATTCGTGACGAAGTTTCTCATCTTTTGGGAAATGGTGAAGGCTCATGTGTTCACTGGCAATATTAGAACACCCAAATGCGACACAACGTACCGGAATTTTTCAAGTTATGCAAAAAAAAAAAAAAGGCGACTCTTGCAGAATGAAGCTACGAAGATACGCAGCCGCAGACTGACATTCATCTTTGTACGTCACAGATGACGTATGCGGAAGTACCCGGATTTACAGTGAAGAAACACGGGGAGAATTTTAAACTCACTTTGACACGAATTTTAATTAATTTAGCATTTTGTTTGCAAAAACAAACAGAGTTGAATGATACAAGATATATATCTTGTGACATTATATGCAAAGTAAAAATATGGTGTCACAGACACTTTAATTAAATGTCTGGTGGCGTGTAGTTATGGAAGAAGAGACACGTGTTGTGTGATTTTCAAACACCTGTGGCCTCTGTTAAACAAAAGTCAAGAGTTTGGTGAAGATCCTTGTACCTCATCATAGTTAAAGACAGTGGCAGGAATGTTTGGTCCAAGGGGTCTGCTCGCTGTTTCCCCCTTGTTATGCAGCTTCTATGAGAGGACAGGGATGATGATGATGATGAGCACAAAGACACACAGATGATTCATACAAGCTCATGACGATGGCAAACACACAGGCTGTGGTTGACGTGCATACCGTGAGTTAAAACACAAGGAATGACAGGAAATTATGAAACTAAGGCGAGTCTAATAAATAAAAAAAACACACCACTGAAGTCAGGACACTGCAACACAAAAAACAAGCAGGATTTGATTGTTTCCAGATGATTTAAAACTTTTAAATGACTTGAAATAGCAGCACACACATGTTTACTGGGTGTTTATATTTACGGTAACCTCCTTGGACCTGGCATCCACATATGTTGTGGACAACCTGGCATCCACATATGTTGTGGACAACCTGGCATCCACATATGTTGTGGACAACCTGGCATCCACATATGTTGTGGACAACCTGGCATCCACATATGTTGTGGACAACCTGGCATCCACATATGTTGTGGACAACCTGGCATCCACATATGTTGTGGACAACCTGGCATCCACATATGTTGTAGACAACCTGGCATCCACATATGTTGTGGACAACCTGGCATCCACATATGTTGTAGACAACCTGGCATCCACATATGTTGTAGACAACCTGGCATCCACATATGTTGTAGACAACCTGGCATCCACATATGTTGTGGACAACCTGGCATCCACATATGTTGTAGACAACCTGGCATCAACATATGTTGTGGACAACCTGGCATCCACATATGTTGTAGACAACCTGGCATCCACATATGTTGTAGACAACCTGGCATCCACATATGTTGTGGACAACCTGGCATCCACATATGTTGTAGACAACCTGGCATCAACATATGTTGTGGACAACCTGGCATCCACATATGTTGTGGGCAACCTGGCACCCACATATTATGGGCAACCTGGCACCCACATATGTTATGGGCAACCTGGCATCCACATATATTGTAGACAACCTGGCATCCACATATGTTGTGGACAACCTGGCATCCACATATATTGTAGACAATCCTGGCATCCACATATATTGTAGACAACCTGGCATCCACATATGTTGTGGATATGTTGTGGACAACCTGGCATCCACATATGTTGTGGACAACCTGGCATCCACATATGTTGTGGACAACCTGGCATCCACATATGTTGTGGATATGTTGTGGACAACCTGGCATCCACATATGTTGTGGACAACCTGGCATCCACATATGTTGTGGACAACCTGGCATCCACATATGTTGTGGATATGTTGTGGACAACCTGGCATCCACATATGTTGTGGATATGTTGTGGACAACCTGGCATCCACATATGTTGTGGATATGTTGTGGACAACCTGGCATCCACATATGTTGTGGATATGTTGTGGACAACCTGGCATCCACATATGTTGTGGACAACCTGGCATCCACATATGTTGTGGATATGTTGTGGACAACCTGGCATCCACATATGTTGTGGATATGTTGTGGACAACCTGGCATCCACATATGTTGTGGATATGTTGTGGACAACCTGGCATCCATATATGTTGTGGATATGTTGTGGACATTGTGGACAGCCGGAAAAGGGTAGCATGCCCTCTCCGGGTCGGGGAGGAAGTCCTGCCCCAAGTGGAGGAGTTTAAGTATCTCGGGATCTTGTTCACGAATGAGGGAAAACTGGAGCGTGAGATCGATAGGCGGATAGGTGCAGCGTCCGCAGTGAAGCGGGCGCTGTACCGGTCTGTCGTGGTGAAGAGAGAGCTGAGTCAAAAGGCAAAGCTCTCAATTTACCGATCGATCTACGTTCCCACCCTCATCTATGGTCATGAGCTTTGGGTTGTGACCGAAAGAACAAGATCTCGGATACAAGCGGCTGAAATGAGTTTTCTCCGCAGGGTGTCTGGACTCTCCCTTAGAGATAGGGTGAGAAGCTCAGTCATCCGGGAGGGACTCGGAGTAGAGCCGCTGCTTCTCCACATCGAGAGGAGCCAGTTGAGGTGGCTCGGGCATCTGGTTAGGATGCCTCCTGGACGCCTCCCTGGTGAGGTGTTCCGGGCACGTCCCACCGGGAGGAGACCCAGAGGAAGACCCAGGACGCGCTGGAGGGACTATGTTTCTCGGCTGGCCTGGGAACGCCTTGGGATTCCCCCGGAGGAACTGCTCCAAGTGGCTGGGGAGAGGGAAGTCTGGGCCTCCCTACTTAGGCTGCTACCCCCACGACCCGACCCCGGATAAGCGGAAGAAGATGGATGGATGGATGGATGTTGTGGACAACCTGGCATCCACATATGTTGTGGATATGTTGTGGACAACCTGGCATCCACATATGTTGTGGATATGTTGTGGACAACCTGGCATCCACATATGTTGTGGATATGTTGTGGACAACCTGGCATCCACATATGTTGTGGATATGTTGTGGACAACCTGGCATCCACATATGTTGTGGATATGTTGTGGACAACCTGGCATCCACATATGTTGTGGATATGTTGTGGACAACCTGGCATCCACATATGTTGTGGACAACCTGGCATCCACATATGTTGTGGATATGTTGTGGACAACCTGGCATCCACATATGTTGTGGATATGTTGTGGACAACCTGGCATCCACATATGTTGTGGATATGTTGTGGACAACCTGGCATCCACATATGTTGTGGATATGTTGTGGACAACCTGGCATCCACATATGTTGTGGATATGTTGTGGACAACCTGGCATCCACATATGTTGTGGATATGTTGTGGACAACCTGGCATCCACATATGTTGTGGACAACCTGGCATCCACATATGTTGTGGATATGTTGTGGACAACCTGGCATCCACATATGTTGTGGATATGTTGTGGACAACCTGGCATCCACATATGTTGTGGATATGTTGTGGACAACCTGGCATCCACATATGTTGTGGATATGTTGTGGACAACCTGGCATCCACATATGTTGTGGATATGTTGTGGACAACCTGGCATCCACATATGTTGTGGATATGTTGTGGACAACCTGGCATCCACATATGTTGTGGATATGTTGTGGACAACCTGGCATCCACATATGTTGTGGATATGTTGTGGACAACCTGGCATCCACATATGTTGTGGATATGTTGTGGACAACCTGGCATCCACATATGTTGTGGATATGTTGTGGACAACCTGGCATCCACATATGTTGTGGATATGTTGTGGACAACCTGGCATCCACATATGTTGTGGATATGTTGTGGACAACCTGGCATCCACATATGTTGTGGATATGTTGTGGACAACCTGGCATCCACATATGTTGTGGATATGTTGTGGACAACCTGGCATCCACATATGTTGTGGATATGTTGTGGACAACCTGGCATCCACATATGTTGTGGATATGTTGTGGACAACCTGGCATCCACATATGTTGTGGATATGTTGTGGACAACCTGGCATCCACATATGTTGTGGACAACCTGGCATCCACATATGTTGTGGATATGTTGTGGACAACCTGGCATCCACATATGTTGTGGATATGTTGTGGACAACCTGGCATCCACATATGTTGTGGACAACCTGGCATCCACATATGTTGTAGACAACCTGGCATCAACATATGTTGTGGACAACCTGGCATCCACATATGTTGTGGGCAACCTGGCACCCACATATTATGGGCAACCTGGCACCCACATATGTTATGGGCAACCTGGCATCCACATATATTGTAGACAACCTGGCATCCACATATGTTGTGGACAACCTGGCATCCACATATATTGTAGACAACCTGGCATCCACATATGTTTAGACAACCTGGCATCCACATATGTTGTGGATATGTTGTGGACAACCTGGCATCCACATATGTTGTGGACAACCTGGCATCCACATATGTTGTGGACAACCTGGCATCCACATATGTTGTGGATATGTTGTGGACAACCTGGCATCCACATATGTTGTGGACAACCTGGCATCCACATATGTTGTGGATATGTTGTGGACAACCTGGCATCCACATATGTTGTGGATATGTTGTGGACAACCTGGCATCCACATATGTTGTGGATATGTTGTGGACAACCTGGCATCCACATATGTTGTGGATATGTTGTGGACAACCTGGCATCCACATATGTTGTGGATATGTTGTGGACAACCTGGCATCCACATATGTTGTGGATATGTTGTGGACAACCTGGCATCCACATATGTTGTGGACAATAATAAACTGAATCTGAATCAACCTGGCATCCACATATGTTGTGGATATGTTGTGGACAACCTGGCATCCATATATGTTGTGGATATGTTGTGGACAACCTGGCATCCACATATGTTGTGGGCAACCTGGCACCCACATATTATGGGCAACCTGGCACCCACATATGTTATGGGCAACCTGGCATCCACATATATTGTAGACAACCTGGCATCCACATATGTTGTGGACAACCTGGCATCCACATATATTGTAGACAACCTGGCATCCACATATGTTTTGGACAACCTGGCATATTGTATTGATTGTATTGATGTTTTATGGTCTATGTTTTTTGTGTCTTATGTTTTTATATTTTAAGCACAGTTATGCCAAAGCAAATTCCTAGTCTGTGAATCCTGTTCATTGACAATGGCGATAATAAACTGAATCTGAATCTGAATCTGAACCTGGCATCCACATATGTTGTGGATATGTTGTGGACAACCTGGCATCCACATATGTTGTGGATATGTTGTGGACAACCTGGCATCCACATATGTTGTGGACAACCTGGCATCCACATATGTTGTGGATATGTTGTGGACAACCTGGCATCCACATATGTTGTGGATATGTTGTGGACAACCTGGCATCCACATATGTTGTGGATATGTTGTGGACAACCTGGCATCCACATATGTTGTGGATATGTTGTGGACAACCTGGCATCCACATATGTTGTGGATATGTTGTGGACAACCTGGCATCCACATATGTTGTGGATATGTTGTGGACAACCTGGCATCCACATATGTTGTGGATATGTTGTGGACAACCTGGCATCCACATATGTTGTGGATATGTTGTGGACAACCTGGCATCCACATATGTTGTGGATATGTTGTGGACAACCTGGCATCCACATATGCAAGAGTCCGGTCCTTAGGAGGTTAAGCTCGTGCAGCAGGTGAGAGGAGACAAGTTTTGATAAAATATGCTGTCACCATATAACCGGTTCCTAAACAAACAGCTTTAATGCTTCACAGCAACGGGCAGTAAATATAAAATAGATCCAGATGCAGCAGAAACCAGTTCTTGTCCTGTTGTGGGTTAGGATTCACAAAATGATTTGTCATCCTTTTTCTTTCGCATTATTGTCTTTAAACTCTCCGACTTTGACTTGGGCCAAATGTTCTGGGTCGTCTTTCACATGTTTCTCACAAAGTTTACTGGTTTTGTGACAACTCGTGTAACTGAGTCAAGTTTGTGGCTTTTTCAGCTCCACCAACAAATCTATGGAAGGAAAATGGATGCTGAAGATGTTTTTCTGACTAAATGTTTATCAATTTTTAAGTTAAGAATTAATGCTTAATGCAACACTTGTGAGAAAAAACATTTTAGTTCAAGATGTTTCATTAAAGTCTTGAAGTGGGGGGTTTTGTGTGGCTTTGCTTCAGAGGTCCAGAGTTTTCTTTGAAGGATTAAGGGTCCCATCCTTCTCGAAAAACTGGTCTTTGATGGAATGAATGCATATCACCCATCTCACTTCAACCTTGGCAGTTCTTCTGAAAGGGAGTTAGGCAAATAATGTTTCCATGCATCTCACAGCCAAGTTTGTAAGATGTGTAAAATGTTGATGAGCACAGCTCAGCAATTAAGGGCAGGCTGACCTTGTGGCTGATAGATGAAACAGAAAGCTTTTTTGCAGTGCCTGGTACTATCTTGAAAAACAATGTTTGATTGAAAACATGTTTGATGGGAGTGAATGAAGTCATTTACTCACAACGGTATAAATTAGAAGCGCTCGGATAAACAATTCGAGGTCTGCCGAGGGTTTGATCAACGCCCGGTTTTGCATTGAAGAACATCTCCCACTGAACGAAGCGGCCTCCTCGTTTGCATTCAACGGTGAGGGATTCTGATCTTTTATTTCAATGCCTTTTTCTGAGTGTGTGTGAAAGCTTGAAGGCTTTGCTGTTGTTCGTGGCGGGGTTTAAAATTGATGCTTAACCCTAGCAAATAACAGTATGTGTATCTGAACATGTATGTTTTTACTTTTTCTGTCACAAGACTTCTTTAATAAATATTCATTATTTTTAATTAAGTCTGTTTGTTTTCTTCCAAACCAGTAAGCGTGCCCACCTTTCACGGACTGACAAAGATGTTAAAACATTAACTATTTGGGGTTGATCTGAAATTTCATAAAGCATTTGGCGACGAGCGAGGATGGGATATCTTATCTTTATTTGTAAAGCACATTCCAAGGTGCTTAAAAAGATGGATGAAAGGGTACACACTGGCTGTTTGGAAGGAAAAAAGTTAAAGTGTGAAACTGTGTTCTTGGAAGCAGGTGGGATTTTGGAAGCGGGTGAGAGATTCCCGCTGTTGAAGAGCTGATAAGTTTGGATCAGTGGTTTTTTGGGACGCCTTAAGCTGCTGACCGATTCTTTGAGCTGAAGTGTAACAGAAGATTTGAACCAGGGTGTAAAAACCCTTGATCAGTAGTTTCGTGAGAGCAGAAGGAAAGAAGATTTTGCCGGGGTTAGAAAAAAAAAATCTAACCCTTGTTGTTTATTTGAGATCAGTAACAGAAGTTTTGAATAAGCCCTGAAGAAGTCAGGTGATAGGTGATTTATTCGCTGAAACATAAGTATTTTTACCAGGGTTAAAAGAAAAAACCCTTGTTAGAGTTTTTGTAATGAGTTAGGTGATTTATTTTGATAGCTTTATCAGTTGAAGTTAAAAAGACTGGTGATTTATTTTTCGAAGTAAAAAAAAGGAGCAAGCGCTTCTCTGTGTGTGTGTGTGTGCCTCTGCAGCTTCTCTGTGCGTGTGTGCCTCTGCAGCTGAGGAGCGGAAAGAAGCAGGTCGTGGGCCAGTGAAGGTCTGTAATTAGACTACAGACGCGCTTCAGAGGAAGCTCAGAAGGAATAGAGCTTGTTAAGGAATTTCTGCAGATCAGAAAGTTGGAAGTTGTCCAAAAAGTTAGCAGGAGTGATTTGTTGGAGGAAGAATTACGAGGAGACTACAGACGCGCTTCAGAGGAAGCTCAGATGGATTGAAGACGAAAGTCAGATGTGTTAGCTGCGTTTGGTCCGGTTGGGTGTGAGAGATGTTTTATGTCAGATAAAAAGGTTAAAACGTGCAGCTTGAAGGAAAGAAAGCGTCATGGTACACGTGCGAGAGGTGCAGCGACGCATTTGTGCGAGGGTATTGTGGGAGCTGAGGTGGTCAGTTGTAGTGAGAAACGCATGAGGAAGAATGTGTCTCATCTGTAATGTGTGTTTTATTTGTTGTAAGTAAGAAAAAAATGTGAGTGTGTGTAGTTGCTGAATTTGTCAGCTGGAGTGTTAAAGAGACAGGAATGGTGTGTGTATTTGGAGAATGCATGTGTGTGCAGCAGCTTCCGTTCCCTCTGCTGTGAGTAGAAATGGGAGGAGATGTTTGGGACTGAGCGGAGGTCAGGAGACAGTCCTTGTTTGATGTAGGCGCGCAGGTTCGTGTGTGAAATTAGAGATGCAGAGAACGGAAAAGTGGAGGAAAAATAGCAAGAGTTTTCAGTGTGTGGTTCATGGGCCAGGAAGGGTCGAGTTTTTGTTTTGTTTTCCCCTTTCATGCAGCCTGCCTTATCTACAGAACAGTGAAGCAGAGAAAGGAAGGGGAAGAGGTAGGTTGTGTGAGCTTGCAGTTTGCAGGGTATTGTGACAAATTGGTCAACAGGTGATATTAGAAGTTGATGGAAGGGGAAAAATGTACAAAAAGTGTTGGTTTTCATGCTTATTTTTAACAGAACAAAAAAAAAAGATGTCACTGCTGTGTTGGAGAAATTTATTGGAAGAATCAGACTGTGAAAAAAAAAGGAAGAGGGGTTTTAAGTTTTTCTTCCTTTCTCTCCTCCAACTTGAAGAATGAATATTTTGTCTTAAAAGATTACTAATCCCTGTCTTTCTATGTCACCCAAGCTTTTGATTTTTTCCACAGCTTGGTGTCTTGTCGTCTGTCTGTTGGGAAAACAGAGGTGGGCCCTGAGGATGACCAACTCCTGAGAGAGGCGCCTGCGACTGGTGTCGTCTGCTGGGTTCTTCATCGCTGCTGCAGAGCTGCCTGTCCAGCGCACCCGAGGATGGGTGTTCGTGCTCATCTGTGATGTGGTGCTGATGACCACACCTCTGAAAAACGAGAAGTGTCCTGATGAGGACAGTTGGGGCTCTTTGCCACGAGATGAACAGACAGGACGGCTTCAAATGTCCTGTAGGTCGGTCCTGCTGGTAACAAGTGTGGGCAGAGCGTTGGCAGAGCAGTGGTGTCCGGCGCGTGTAACGTTCCAGTGCAACGAACTTGTGCATCGACCTTTAAGGTGTGCGAGTTGTTCCAGAGAGTGGAGCCACGATGGTGAAGTGACTAGTTTGAGACATTTACATTTTTTTTTTTTGTTTGAGTTTTTATTTTGTTTTATTTTACCTGAAGTAATAAAATAAATGATGATTAATTTGAGGTGACATGCATATATACAGATATGTGCTACAAACAGGAATTGGTTTTATCTGGACAGTAAAATCGTCCTTAAAAAGTAACTAGGTGCCTTTTTAAAGGATGTATGTGTTGTATGTTTGTGGGAATTGACTAATTGGCAATTTCTGCCTTTTTCTGGCAGTCTCCATTGATTTTGGGTCTCTTCTGATGCGCAAGGAACGGACCCGATCCATGGTGCTGAAACTTGTGATTGAGTTTGTAAGTCTGGCTGTTTGATTTCAAGGCGTTCACGTGTTGAACAGGAGAAGGTTTATACATAAGGTTTTTACAGCGGTTTAAACTAATAAAGTGGGTTACATATGGTTTAAAACTAATAAAATGAGAATGTGCAGTATCCCTCCTTACTTTTGTATTTTAGTGCTTTGTTTTGTATGAAGGATCATATAATTAGATTAGTTTGTAACACTGTCTTAGAAATGTCCCATGAGGTGACAGGGAAAAAATTTCAAAATTAGTCAAAAAATCATAGGGTGGAATGAAGAGTTTAAGAAGTATTAATGTTTTTCTGACTAAATGTTTATCAATTTTTAAGTTAAGAATTAATGCTTAATGCAACACTTGTGAGAAAAAACATTTTAGTTCAAGATGTTTCATTAAAGTCTTGAAGTGGGGGGTTTTGTGTGGCTTTGCTTCAGAGGTCCAGAGTTTTCTTTGAAGGATTAAGGGTCCCATCCTTCTCGAAAAACTGGTCTTTGATGGAATGAATGCATATCACCCATCTCACTTCAACCTTGGCAGTTCTTCTGAAAGGGAGTTAGGCAAATAATGTTTCCATGCATCTCACAGCCAAGTTTGTAAGATGTGTAAAATGTTGATGAGCACAGCTCAGCAATTAAGGGCAGGCTGACCTTGTGGCTGATAGATGAAACAGAAAGCTTTTTTGCAGTGCCTGGTACTATCTTGAAAAACAATGTTTGATTGAAAACATGTTTGATGGGAGTGAATGAAGTCATTTACTCACAACGGTATAAATTAGAAGCGCTCGGATAAACAATTCGAGGTCTGCCGAGGGTTTGATCAACGCCCGGTTTTGCATTGAAGAACATCTCCCACTGAACGAAGCGGCCTCCTCGTTTGCATTCAACGGTGAGGGATTCTGATCTTTTATTTCAATGCCTTTTTCTGAGTGTGTGTGAAAGCTTGAAGGCTTTGCTGTTGTTCGTGGCGGGGTTTAAAATTGATGCTTAACCCTAGCAAATAACAGTATGTGTATCTGAACATGTATGTTTTTACTTTTTCTGTCACAAGACTTCTTTAATAAATATTCATTATTTTTAATTAAGTCTGTTTGTTTTCTTCCAAACCAGTAAGCGTGCCCACCTTTCACGGACTGACAAAGATGTTAAAACATTAACTATTTGGGGTTGATCTGAAATTTCTTAAAACAGATGCAAAGAGAAATAATTGTGCGACTCAACGGACTAAAAACGAGGAAGATTTAGTTTAATTTAACGTCTTCTGTGTCTTACAAAGTTAAGTCAGGTCCTCTGGATGATTCTTCTTGTTGAAACATTTTGTCTTTTATCCAAAGAACTTCTTCAGTCTGAGGAGCTGCAACAAACTCATTCTTATAAATAGCACCTTCTCATGGTGGATCAACCAGTTGGCTGATGACAGCTGAACCAGCTGCTCACATGATCAAGGAGGACCATCAGCCTAACAATGGATCGTTAGCACCCTGATGGTTGTTTGCTATTCACAGAGGGCTGAGTGATACTAGCAATAACAGCATTGTAAGAGGGGGACAGTTGAACCCGGAGGCCTCCACCTCTGTTTAATGATGGACGGTTTCTTTTCACAAAGATGGCCTCCTTTACTCCTCTCTCAAACCATCGTTCCTCTCTATCAAGGATGTGAACATCTTCATCCCTGAAAGAGTGACCTCTGACCTGGAGATGAGTGTAGACCGCAGAGTCCTGACCTGATGATGTTGATCTTCTGTGCTGGGCCATCCTTTTGGCCAGTTAGTTTCTTCAATGTAAGACTGATCACCCTCCTGACACTGAACAACATACACAATATTACTCTGCTTGTACCGGGGGACTGGATCTCTGGGATGAACCAGTCTTTAATGCGTTTTGGGTTTAAAAGCCACTGGGACGTTGTGTTTAGAAAATACGTCTCAGTTTCTCTGAACAACATTTGGAATGACCCCTGGTCTGGGTTGCTCCTTTTCACCTGATGGTTGTGGTCTACACTCAGCCCTCTGTGAATAGCAAACAACCATTAGGGTGCTAACGATCTATCTGATGGTCCTCCATTATGTGAACAGCTAGTTCTGGAAGTCATCAGCAAACTGGTTGATCCACTATGAAAAGGTGATATTTATAAGACTGAGTTTGTTGCAGCTCCTCAGACTGAAGAAGTCCTTTGGATAAAAATGTTTCAACAAGAAGATTCTGTCCAGAGGACTGGACTTAACTTTTTTAGATCATAATGTTATTTAAAAGTCGTGTTTTGTTCTTTGGACCCCAGACTGCACATGAAGAACGCTACAGACCGATGACGATGCAACGCTGATGAATCTTAAAACAGCTGGTGAGTTAAAATTAGCAGCGACACAGAAAAAATGTTTGTCGGGACAGAGTCGAAGCCAAAAGTGTCCACTCTGTTGCGTTCATGCATCCCTGGGCTTTGGAACGGACGACGGCGTCAGAGCTTACCTGTTGGTACGAAACCTGTGGAGCTTCGTCTGGAAATCGAAGTTTCTTCTCGATGTCGTGGAGGAGAAGTTCTTTGCTTTCCCGGATGTTTTCGGCCGATGGGAGACGCGTCTTTGGCGTCTTCTTCTGGACCCTGCTGGGACAGAGGGGGGAAACGACGATGGAGTAAAAACGGTGGAAGTTCACGTCTCGTGTCGGGGGCGGCACAGACCTTAAAGGAGCTCCTTTGGGGAGACCCATGGAGTTGGTGGGCTGACTCGGGGTGAGCGACGGCAGGACGGAGCTGAGGAAGGCCACGGGGTTCTGGATGGGGCTGGGGCTGGAGCTGCTGGAGGTGGGAGAGGAGGCCTGTGGGGGCGACTGGGCCCGGAAGGCCAGCGCCGACCCAGGCGTGGGAGACGACACGAGGGACGGAGGGCTGGCGGGGGACTTGAACACCCTTGTTGGGGAGAATCTGGGTGGCGGGGAGAAAGGCGGGGGGGTCGGGGAGCTGGCTGCCGAGGAGTTGAGCTCAGCGGCGAGCTCTTGGAGCAGAGGAACCGGGGACTCTGTCGGGGAAGGGCTCCGGACGGCACGAAAGGTCTGAGCAGCGATGAACTCTTTGGGCCGGGCGTAGTTGAAGGTGTGGGATGTGGAGGTCAGGTTCATGAGGGAGGCGTGGGTGCTCCTGAGTTGAGGGGTGGGGGAGGTGATCTGCTGCAAGGTCACGGTCGACTCGGTGGAGACGGTGTTCAGCGTCGGTGCAGGTGGGGGACAAGTGTGAGGTTTGGGTGTAGTTCTGGCAAGAGCCGCAGGGGAAAGGTTCAGATGGGAGGCGTGGACGGTGCTAATGTGGCTCCCAGGGGGGGTGCCCAGCGCAGGAGGTGCGTGGAACTGTGGGGCGGGAGGCGGGGACGTCACCATGGAGGAAGTCCTGATGTGAGCAGCAGAGGAGGTGCCGACCAGAGGTGCAGCTGTGGTTCTGGGTGGCGGGCCAGAGGCCGGCGACAGAACCGGGAGCGGAGCGGCGGTCAGCGGAGCTGCAGCTCGAGGGATCGGCTGCGAGGCCGGCGTCGTGCCGAGCACCTGGGGCTCGCAGTGCAACCTGGGAGACCACAAAGGACTTTCCTGGGGGCTCTGCACCTGGGACGGGACCTGGGTCTGGGTCTGAGGTTTAGCCTCCTGCTGCTGCTCCATGAGAACCTGGCTGTGCAGAAGCTGCAGCTGAGAGGGGTCCCTGTCAAGAACAACACAACAAACCGCAGCTGAAAACCCCAAAACAACCAAATCTCAGCGGGTTTGGATGTTGTCAGTCCATACAATGGGCACTATCAACTGTTATCATCTGTTATCATCTGTTATCAACTGTTATCATCTGTTATCAACTGTTATCAAATGTTATCATCTGTTATCAACTGTTATCATCTGTTATCATCTGTTATCATCTGTTATCATAACTGTTATCAACTGTTATCAACTGTTATCAACTGTTATCAACTGTTATCAACTGTTATCAACTGTTATCAACTGTTATCATTTGTTATCATCTGTTATCAACTGTTATCATCTGTTATCATCTGTTATCATCTGTTATCAACTGTTATCATCTGTTATCAACTGTTATCAACTGTTATCAACTGTTATCATCTGTTATCAACTGTTATCATCTGTTATCAACTGTTATCAACTGTTATCATCTGTTATCAACTGTTATCATCTGTTATCAACTGTTATCAACTGTTATCAACTGTTATCATCTGTTATCATCTGTTATCATCTGTTATCAACTGTTATCAACTGTTATCAACTGTTATCAACTGTTATCAACTGTTATCATCTGTTATCATCTGTTATCAACTGTTATCAACTGTTATCAACTGTTATCAACTGTTATCAACTGTTATCAACTGTTATCATCTGTTATCAATTGTTATCATCTGTTATCATCTGTTATCTGTTATCATCTGGTATCATCTGTTATCAACTGTTATCATCTGTTATCATCTGTTATCAACTGTTATCAACTGTTATCAACTGTTATCAACTGTTATCATCTGTTATCAATTGTTATCATCTGTTATCTGTTATCATCTGTTATCATCTGTTATCAACTATATATATATATATACATACATACATACATACATACATACTTAACTGTTATCAACTGTTATCTGTTATCAACTGTTATCAACTGTTATCATCTGTTATCATCTGTTATCAACTGTTATCAACTGTTATCATCTGTTATCATCTGTTATCAACTGTTATCATCTGTTATCATCTGTTATCAACTGTTATCAACTGTTATCAACTGTTATCAACTGTTATCAACTGTTATCAACTGTTATCATCTGTTATCAATTGTTATTATCTGTTATCAACTGTTATCAACTGTTATCAACTGTTATCAACTGTTATCAACTGTTATCAACTGTTATCAACTGTTATCAACTGTTATCTGTTATCATGTTATCATCTGTTATCATCTGTTATCAACTGTTATCATCTGTTATCATCTGTTATCAGAGTCAGTCAGAGTCAGAGAGTCTTTATTGTCATTTGCACCGCATGTGGTACATGTGATGAAAACGAGATTATGTACACGGGGTCCCAGTTACATCCAACAACAAATGCAAGAGAAAAACAGTAATAACATCTAGAATTAACTAAGAGAAACATCAACTAGTAATACACTAAGCCCTAATGTAGTGGAAAAACATCATTATAAACAGCAGCACGAACATGAGTCTGTATGAGCAGATGGTCACAGATGAACACAGCAACAAGAAAACAGATCAGCATCAGCATGATGTGATATTTTGCAGTGTTTATTCTTATTATTTATTTATTCATGAGTCTAACAGCCTCAGGGTAGAAGCTGTTCCTCAGTCTAGTGGTTCTACATTTGATGCTCCTCAACCTCCGTCCTGAGGGGAGTGGGGCAAAGAGTGAGTGTGCTGGGTGAGTGAGGTCTTTCATGATGCAGGTGGCTCTTTTCCTGCATCTGGAGGTGTAAATGTCTGTGATGGTGGGGAGACTGACTCCAACAGACTTCTGTGCAACCTTCACCACTGATAACCAACTGTTATCAACTGTTATCATCTGTTATCAACCTTAGGGCCTCTAAAACCAACAAACCCACCGGATGCGCCGGTGGGTGGATCTAATAATAACCCACAAACTCCTCTTTCATTTGCTGAACTACGGAATATGGCTAAAAGCATTCAAACCTTTGCTCCAGGCCCGTTGGGCTCACATGAAACCAAGATCTATCTCGATGATCTTGATTTCCAGCTTCAACGCTTCCCAGAAGCTACAGTTGATGATAAAATCTGTCTGGTAAGGTTAACCTCGGACAGGACAGTGCATGCTTTCATGAAGCGTCAACGGGACGCCGTGATGAAAGACTACAGTCTTTTATGTGCTGCTCTGATAAAGGAGTATACTCCTTGCACGGGGCCCGATGGCATCATAGCGGCGGCGGACATCAAGCAAGGTAGGAATGAGCACCCAAGGTCATATTATGACCGAATATTCCGTGCCTATTTCGGTGACAGATGCGAACCAGAAATGGAGGAAGAGATAGGGTTTAAAGGAGAAATGAAAAGTGTTTTTAAGCTAATAGTAGTCTAATGAAAAGCATAAAATAAGCTTGTTGAGAAAATTTCACAAGTCAAAAATGTCATCCTAACTCAAATTTAGACTTTGCAAAGTGAAAAAATTCTCATCTGGTGTTTTTGACCCCCCTCCCTCTGCTTGCTCTCCGTCCCCTGAATATGACATAGGCAGTGCAATGGTCGTCCCTCATACAGTAATATTAGTGTGTGTATCTAGTATTTTTTCAACTTTCATCATTTTGTAAACCGCCCCCTAGCTTATAGACTGTAGTTATGTTATCATTCACAAGAGTTTGTATATATTTTTTTGTTTATGTAGTGTTTTGTAGTTCTGTTTGTGTTAATAAAAAAAAAAATCTAGTAGTGGACAAAAAGGTTTCAGTGTGTAGCAATTAGGGATGCAGCAAAAAAAATCTATTTTTTAAAGAATCAAGATTCTTAGTCCTGGCGATTCAGAATCGATTCTAAAAGCCCCAAAATAGATTTTAAAACTTTTTTAAAATTTTATATTGTATTTTTACCGCTCCTGTGCATTCGGCCGCTGTAGAATTTTGGCCGTGTAGGGCCACCGTAGTTAGTTAGCCAGGCAGCTCCCAATGGAGCCTGCTAGCAAGGAGGGAGACCCTGCATGTTTCAACTTGCTCCTTCATCTTTAAAAATCATTTTAGATCCTACTATGTTCTGTGGAATACAGAGCTTAACAAGACATTGGTAACTGTTTCAGGACATTTTCAACACCCCCACTTCCATGTTAGCATACGGCGCTAGCATGCTAACGTTAGCATACGGCGCTAGCATGCTAACGTTAGCATGCGAAGGCTATTCGTATTTCCAGGATAGAAATGCCCATTAATGCACTAAATCACCAAACTGTTTTTGACAAACTTAAGTGATATCCTTCAGATTCAAAAAAGTCTTCTGCTTCCATTTTAAATGACAGACAAGAGGACAGTAATGATGGGTTTATAGCTTCAGTGTTATTGTAAGATAGCAAAGGAGGTCTTAATTGTGTCATAAAAGTGCGTCCAGAAAATTACTACAGAAATCACTGCACTTCGGCATGTAGCAGGAAAAATGTAAAAAAACTATTTCTTTAAGCTACTGACTTGAAAAAAGCATACTAAGTATGTTTATGTGTGTTGTTTACTATATGAAATTCTTGTTATATCGATTTTTTCAGATTTGATTACATTTCTCCTTTAAATATATCTTCAGCAAAAATCTTTGCCCTGACATAAGAGAGAAAGTACATGTCAGCGCAAACTACAAACGGAGGTCCATCGAAGAAATAAGAGAGTGCGCGATAGATGTTTTTACAGGTCGCACACCAAACAAAACACCCTTTGAGGTGTGTCCTGGTGAAATGGTCAAATCCAACTCACTAGAGCTGGAAGGGGCGCGGAAACCGACTCCCCATCCTACAAAGGGTGAGAAAAAACAGAATTTTCGACCTAACAGACCACGTAGTGAAGGTGCCCGCTGGAACTATGAACCGCAGTGGCTCAGACAAGACCCAGAGTACGGAAAACGATTTCAAAAGGGGGGCGCACGTCCTAAAGATAGGAATGATGGTCACAAAAGTAAACCATATCACAAAAGGGGGTCCCAACAGGAACCCCCAGGTCAAGGACAGGCCCCTCCTGCCCCTCGAATGGAACAGTCCGAGACAGGCAAAAAATCGCAAAAGTTCCAGAAGAAAGGCCATAATTCTCTGTCCCCAGAGGACATGGAGAAAATACGTCGGTTGTTAAAAGAGTTGGATAATACAAGCAATGATAACAAACCTGGAGTGATGTGTAGCACTATCGTTGATAGTAAGTCAGAGCACGCAAATCACGACAGTCAACAAGACACTGATGGTCAGAATGCTGACAATCAGGATAATGACAGTCCAGAGTGTGTCGGTCAACAAGACGTTGACAGTGACCATGACATTATTGTCACAGACTCTAACAGCCCCTCATCAAACAAGGGGGGGGGAAACTCAACCATCGTCGACAGTGACCCGCCACGAACTGAAAACTCAGACACGTTGGTGACTGCACTGACGGTTCAGATGAAGAAAGATTACACAGTCAGAGGTCAACGTAAACAGAATGATTGGCCGAAACCTTTAAGGTTTCTGTGTGACTTTGAAAAAAGGGGGGAGGCTATGAAAGCTTACCTGCCAATCACACTGGAAGGGGTCCTCACGCATGAAGCACTCCTGGATGGCGGAGCCGACATTACCATTATGTCAGCCAAACTGTTCGAGGAACTACGGACCGCCGCTATCGGTGTTCACAGGCAAATACCCCTTGTAAAAAGTGCTATAGAACTGCAGGGTCTCGCAGAGACGAGAACAACCCTAACAGCTATAGCTATGGTTCACATGCAGATTGGCAAAATGACATTATACCACCCGGTACATGTGTCTACACTCGATTCATTCCCATTTCTAGTTGGCCAAGACTTTATAAACCGCTTTGATGCAATTATAGACTATGGCCGACAGAAAATGTGGAGCACAGTGAGAAAGCCTCTGCCAATAAAAGTGCCTCCTAGTTGTGATACAGACTGCCTAACCGCAGGTACCGCAAAGGACACACGGGACACCTCATCTGAGGACAAGAGCCCGGTAAGTGAACCTACAAAAACAGGTGAGGCAGAAGAGGCCCAACAAGAAAGCCTCCTCTGCGAGCTGAAACAATCAGCACTCACTGAACACTACCTACAACAGGTAGTAAAAGGTGTCGAGATCCAGGGATCCCACAC
>JBBPBX010020867.1:23896-42948 GCA_038048925.1 Garcialebias charrua | reverse complement strand
TATCGCTCACAGTGTCAACTTTTGTCAAGTGTGTAATCGCCAAACGCTGTTAAAAACTTATTTTAATTACTTGGGCCCATTATCACAATCTGTGGTGGTTAGACACAAGTCCCGGCAGATATGGTGAGCAGGGAGTTAATGAAAAGGAGTTTATTAAATAAACAAAAGAAAAAAAGCTGACATGGCAGCAAAACTAACATAGATCGTGGAGCAGCCAGGAACTCGACAGACTGAGGGAAGTACGAGGAGGACCGGAACGGCTTTAGCATTACAGATCAATGAGCCGACGTTGAGTGGTGGAGAGGAGAGGTTTAAATTAGGCAGAGGAGAGTGAGAAATGAAGTACACCTGGAGTGATTACTAATTGCAAACTGGTGAGAGTGATGAGTGGCTGGAGAGACTGAGGAGAAGGTGAAAAAGGGCAGTGAACATCGAGTCAAATACAAGGATCAGAAAATGGAATAAAGACAAAAGAAACTCTAAGAAAACAGACGAAAGCACAGACTGTCATCCATTTGTGCAATAACTTGTAACTTCTAAGGAGAACCTCAACATCTTAATTTCTGCCATTTTCAGTTCTTTATCCTGTCATTTTTCAATGCCACTGTCTCCAGACCATACAATATACAAAGTCGCTGGTCTCACCACTAGCTATGTTTACATGGACATAAGTAATCAGATTAAAAGGCCATTCGGAATAAAAAGGTGCCATGTAAACGCCCCATTCAGATTAATTTTTGTTGATTTAGCTCTATCTGAAAGAATTGGTAATCAGAACAATGCGGGTGGTTTATGCCATTTCATAATCTGACCAGTGCACATGTAAACACTTAATCTGTTCTTTTTTTCCCAGCCGTGAAAAACTGACCTGAATGCGCATGTGTGACCTATGTGTATCTCACGTATTATTTTCCAAACATAATGTCCCAGTGGCTTTTAAACCCCAAATACATCACGGCAAAGACTGGTTCATTCCCAAAGATCCAGTCCCTCGGCACAAACAGAGTAATATTGTGTATACTGTTCAGTGTCAGGAGGGCTGATCAGTCTTATATCGGGGAAACTAAACAGCCACTGGCCAAAAGGATGGCCCAGCACAGAAGATCAACATCATCAGGTCAGGACTCTGCGGTCTACACTCTTCTCCAGTCCAGCGGTCATTCTTTCAGGGATGAAGATGTTCACATCCTTGATAGAGAGGAATGATGGTTTGAGAGAGGAGTAAAGGAGGCCATCTATGTGAAAAGAAACCGTCCATCATTAAATAGAGGTTCAACTGTCCCCCTATTACAATGCTGTTATTGCTAGTATCACTCAGCCCAGTGTAAATAGCAAACAACCATCAGGGTGCTAACTATCTACCGTTAGGCTGATGGTCCTCCTTGATCATGTGAGCAGCTGGTTTTGGCTGTCAGCAGCAAACTGGTTGATCCACTGTGAGAGGGTGCTATTTATAAGACTGAGCCGAATACAGCAGCTCAGACTGAAGAAGTCTTTCAGTGGAAAGATGAAACGTTTCTACAATTTTTATGTTTTGTTTTGTTTTGTTTTTTGAATATCCAGAGGACCAGACTTAACTTTTTTCAGATTCTTCTTCTGTGTTTTTTTTTAAAGGCGCGATTACCACTCTGCACATGTCAGTAGTTCTATTACGAATAAAAGCCTGCTGCATGTAAACGCTCGTCGTGAACGGATTGTACCCATGTAAACAATACATTTGTATTATTTAATTAGAAAACATTTCAATCTGGTCAAAGAATTTTGCACATGTAAACATAGTTGTCTTGTAAACTTTTCCTATGACCTTTGCTGACACCCTTTTGTAGTGTTGTGGTACTTAAGACCAGTCTTGGTCTCGAGACCGGTCTCGAGACCACTTTTTGACAGTCTCGTCTTGGACTCACTCGACCGCATTTGGTCTCGGTCTTGGACACTGAGGACTCAGGATTTTGTTTCAAGACCAGTCAAGTCCATCTTGCCAGAATATTGTCCAGTTTATTTTTCAACATATTTGCTTTTATTGCATGCAAAACGTATTGATTCAAATCCAAGTGATAACGACGTGACTCATTGTTAATACATGTTTTTCCTACCACTGTCCTGCAATGCCCACCCCCTTACCTTGCACGCGTCCTCGTGGAAGATTTTTGTTGAATTGTTGCGTTTTGCCATCCATCCATTTTCTTCCGCTTATCCGGGGTCGGGTCGCGGGGGTAGCAGCCTAAGTAGGGAGGCCCAGACTTCCCTCTCCCCAGCCACTTGGAGCAGCTCCTCTGGGGGAATCCCAAGGCGTTCCCAGGCCAGCCGAGAAACATAGTCCCTCCAGCGTGTCCTGGGTCTTCCTCTGGGTCTCCTCCCGGTGGGACATGCCCGGAACACCTCACCAGGGAGGCGTCCAGGAGGCATCCTAACCAGATGCCCGAGCCACCTCAACTGGCTCCTCTCGATGTGGAGAAGCAGCGGCTCTACTCCGAGTCCCTCCCGGATGACTGAGCTTCTCACCCTATCTCTAAGGGAGAGTCCAGACACCCTGCGGAGAAAACTCATTTCAGCCGCTTGTATCCGAGATCTCGTTCTTTCGGTCATAACCCAGAGCTCATGACCATAGATGAGGGTGGGAACGTAGATCGATCGGTAAATTGAGAGCTTTGCCTTTCGACTCAGCTCTCTCTTCACCACGACAGACCGGTACAGCGCCCGCTTCACTGCGGATGCTGCACCTATCCGCCTATCGATCTCATGCTCCAGTTTTCCCTCATTCGTGAACAAGACCCCGAGATACTTAAACTCCTCCACTTGGGGCAGGACCTCCTCCCCGACCCGGAGAGGGCATGCTACCCTTTTCCGGCTCAAGACCATGGCCTCGGATTTGGAGGAACTGATCCTCATCCCGGCCGCATCACATTCAGCTGCAAACCGCTCCAGCGAAAGCTGTAGATCACGATCTGATGAAGCCAATAGGACCACATCATCTGCAAAAAACAGAGAAGCGATTCTAAGGCCACCAAAACGGATCCTCTCAACACCTTGGCTGCGCCTAGAAATTCTGTCCATAAAAGTTATGAACAGAATCGGTGACAAAGGGCAACCTTGGCGGAGTCCAACTCTCACCGGAAACGAGCCTGACTTACTGCCAGCGATGCGGACCATGCTCTGACACCGGTCGTACAGGGACCTAACAGCCCATATCAAAGGGCCTGGTACCCCATACTCCCGGAGTACCCCCCACAGAACCCCCCGAGGGACGCGGTCGAATGCCTTCTCCAAGTCCACAAAGCACATGTAAACTGGTTGGGCTGTTACGGCCCATAGACACGTACCATACAGGGACACGAGACACAGAGAAGATGGTAACAAAAAAGTGTTTATTTTAGGCTCTCTGTGTCCTCAAAAAGAAAAGAAGTTCTAACGAAAATGTTGGACCTCTCCAATCCAGTTTCTGGACGATTAATAAGAAAAAAAACTTCAAGTCCAGCAGGTCACTCACAGCTCCGGTCCTCAGCACCCAGGTTCTCACGACAGCATGTCTCACTCCAGTCTCCCACAACACGACAGCAGGTCATCAGCTTCCTCTTCTCACAGCACGACAACAGGTCTCACGACTTCATCTCACGTCGGCTTCATCTCTCAACATCGGCTTCATCTCTCAACATCGGCGTCATCTCTCAACATCGGCTTCATCTCTCAACATCGGCTTCATCTCTCAACATCGGCTTCATCTCTCAACATCGGCTTCATCTCTCAACATCGGCTTCACCTATCAACGTCGGCTTCATCTCTCAGCGTCGGCTTCATCTCACAACGTCGGCTTCGTCTCACAGCGTTGGCTTCATCTCACAGCGTCGGCTTCGTCTCACAGCATCGGCTTCGTCTCACAGCGTCGGCTTCATCTCACAGCGTCAGCTTCATCTCACAGCGTCGGCTTCATCTCACTCACTGCTGCTGCTGCTGCTGTAGACCTCTGTTCAGCTTCTCCTGCATCAGGTCTGCTGTTTCTTCATCAGGCCTGATGCTCCTTCAGACTGCTCCTTCAGACTGCTCCTTCCCAGATTGTTGCAGCTGCTTGTATCAGCTGCTCCTTCATCTGTATCTGGTTCTGGGGCTGCTAGGACCTCAGCTCCTCATGTAGCATGGATCTCCTCTGCTTGGATCTCCTCTGCTTGCTTCAATTCTCTCTGTTGTGTGGCTTGGACCTAATATAGAGAGAGGGAGCAACTACCTCCACCTGCAGAAGGTTAATGAGCACCAGCTGCAGTCAATTAGGCTCCTACAGCCTCTAAACAGCTCATGCCTCTGCTCAAAACCTCTAAACAATATTGTGTCCTGACTAAAATAAATTATATGCCTAGGGCATGTAACACCCCCCACATAAGAAATTGCATGAGAGCTACAGCCATGTTACACCACGCTCATCACCCATGTAAATGAAACCAAAAAATCATAACACCTACACCCTCAACACTAACAACAAAGCAAAAAAAAAAAAACACATCACACACAACTAACAGTCGCCTTCAGAATACCTGAAACCCAAAAAGGCATCACTTATCAGGTCTCACATCACAAGGCCTCGGTTTAGCAGCACTCTCACCAACATTCTGATCCATGATACCAGTCTGAAGATCAGGGTGTATTGCAATCATGACAACCAGAGGGAAACCATTCACCTCTGTGTAACCACTTCCATCACTTGACAGTATGTCGGCTGCACCAGCTCTGTCATCAGGCACCCTACAGACAAAGCATCGAGAGTCAAAAAACACATTGTGGTCAACATGTTCAACAAACGGTTCCAGCATCAAAACTCCTTTAATATGTCCTGAAACAGCAAGTAACTGATACAAAGGAGCAGGAGCAACTGTCTGTGTCTCCAGTACTTCTGATCCAAAGAAAAAACAATCACCCAGACCAAAATCATCCCCGTCTGGTTCGCTGTTCACCTCTTTTAACTCGCTCACAGGGACGTTATCAGACTCTGAAAAAAAAGAAAAAACAGTCACAGAGATCAACAGCATCTTCGTCCTCGTAGACACTTTCCTCCACCAGTGGTGTCACTTCAGGAGTGACCAACAAATAATCCATAGACACGACATCCTGCTTTAAATGACCATTTCTCTCAACTAGAGTGGCTTGACGACTTTGTCGTACAACTTCAAGTTCCTTTTGAGCAGCTTCAATACTTTGACGTCTAAGCTCTTGTTCAAGTTGACGTTGTAGTGACTTCTCCTCCAAAGCAGCCTGCTCCCGCTCAATAATTAGTCTATTCTCCTCAACTGTTGCTCAAAAACAATTTTCTTCTCCCTCAACTGATCCAAGATCACCTGTCTATCATACGCAGCTCTCCTGTCGAGCTCAGCATTAAGCTTCCTCAAACGCTCCTGATAATCCATCTACAAAACCTGCACACTCTCTACAGCCTACAAACACAAAAACTTTCCTAGCTAATAGTACCAAAGTCCAAAATTCCACAAAAACCTTAAAAAAAAACCTTCAAAAAATCTTCAAAAATCCATCGGACAGTTCAAACAACTCACTCTACAGGTTCAACGAGCCCCCATTATTATTTTCACCAAAAATGATAAAAAACAAAAAAAATTAGCTCCTGTCTCATTCAAATCCCGGACGAGGCGCCCATAATATGTTACGGCCCATAGACACGTACCATACAGGGACACGAGACACAGAGAAGATGGTAACAAAAAAGTGTTTATTTTAGGCTCTCTGTGTCCTCAAAAAGAAAAGAAGTTCTAAAGAAAATGTTGGACCTCTCCAATCCAGCTTCTGGACGATTAATAAGAAAAAAAACTTCAAGTCCAGCAGGTCACTCACAGCTCCGGTCCTCAGCACCCAGGTTCTCACGACAGCATGTCTCACTCCAGTCTCCCACAACACGACAGCAGGTCATCAGCTTCCTCTTCTCACAGCACGACAACAGGTCTCACGACTTCATCTCACGTCGGCTTCATCTCTCAACATCGGCTTCATCTCTCAACATCGGCGTCATCTCTCAACATCGGCTTCATCTCTCAACATCGGCTTCATCTCTCAACATCGGCTTCATCTCTCAACATCGGCGTCATCTCTCAACATCGGCGTCATCTCTCAACATCGGCGTCATCTCTCAACATCGGCTTCATCTCTCAACATCGGCTTCATCTCTCAACATCGGCTTCATCTCTCAACATCGGCTTCACCTATCAACGTCGGCTTCATCTCTCAGCGTCGGCTTCATCTCACAACGTCGGCTTCGTCTCACAGCGTTGGCTTCATCTCACAGCGTCGGCTTCGTCTCACAGCATCGGCTTCGTCTCACAGCATCGGCTTCATCTCACAGCGTCAGCTTCATCTCACTCACTGCTGCTGCTGCTGCTGTAGACCTCTGTTCAGCTTCTCCTGCATCAGGTCTGCTGTTTCTTCATCAGGCCTGATGCTCCTTCAGACTGCTCCTTCAGACTGCTCCTTCCCAGACTGCTGCAGCTGCTTGTATCAGCTGCTCCTTCATCTGTATCTGGTTCTGGGGCTGCTAGGACCTCAGCTCCTCATGCAACATGGATCTCCTCTGCTTGGATCTCCTCTGCTTGCTTCAACTCTCTCTGTTATGTGGCTTGGACCTAATATAGAGAGAGGGAGCAACTACCTCCACCTGCAGAAGGTTAATGAGCACCAGCTGCAGTCAATTAGGCTCCTACAGCCTCTAAACAGCTCATGCCTCTGCTCAAAACCTCTAAACAATATTGTGTCCTGACTAAAATAAATTATATGCCTAGGGCATGTAACATGGGAAAACTCTCACGCACCATTCAGGACCCTGCTGAGGGTGTAGAGCTGGTCTAGTGTTCCACAACCAGGACAAAAACCACACTGCTCCTCCTGAATCCGAGGTTCGACTATCCGACCGACCCTCCTCTCCAGAACCCCTGAATAGACCTTACCATGGAGGCTTAAGGCCTATACTGTATGTGGCGTTTTGCCACATATAGTTAAATTTCCTTGGCTTGAACAGATGTGTGTTCATGTTCAGACAGTAAATGTAATGTAACAATATATTGACTGGGTAGATGGGTGTGTGATGTGGTAGCTTTTAACAGATTTTTGGGGTAGAAAACCTCAACTCTATCTGGCAAAACTTGTAACTCCAGTGGGTGCTTTTCTGGAAGCTGGAGATGTCTGCCAAATCATATGTCATAAAATGTGTCTATTTAAATCAGAATATACTGTATTTGTAAAGCAACATTGAGGGGAAGAAAAGCCTACAACACAATGTAAGTTCTGCAGTGCTTCACTATCAGAGATGGTCGGACTATATCCAACTTTTATCGACACCTTTAATGGAAGCACAAAGAAAGCTAAGCTATAAGTGATGATAGCAAAGCTAGCTAGTTAACATTAGCAATCTGCCTCTGTTCCAAGAACAATACAGACAACAGAACGTTTTAAATAAATAAATAAATAAATAAATATCAAATTTTTGTCATCTGTGTATGTTTCCCATACTTGACAGACGAAATTGGTCTCTGCATTTAACCCAACCACCACCAGGTGGTGCAGTGAGCAGCCGTGGTCAGCGCCCGAGGAGCTGGGGAAAATAGGTGTGCACTCATAGACACCCCAAGGTGTGCCGTGGCCGGGGTTCGAACCTGGGTCCTTCGGATCCCAAGTCTGATTCCCTAGCCACTACACCATCTTGGCCCCTATCAGCTTGGCCTGGTTATCATTAGCACGCCTTGTTGTTAGCATGTCCCGCTAGCAACTTGTTGGTAATAACCAGTGGTGGGCACCAAACCGCTAGAGAGCACTAATGCGCTAATCCGATTACAGTGGACCTAAACTATTTGTCAGCGTTACAGCGGATTGTCTAACTTTTATAATTCATAAGCGGATTTGTGCTATTTTTATGTAAAATGCAGTACCGCTAATAACTAATTATCTATCAGTAAAAACGAAAAAACTTATTTACGGGCTCTCGCTGGCTCTCGTAGCTGCTTGTTTACCTTTTTCCCCCTTGGTGAGGGAGCAGAGAGGAGGGAGGGGGAGCAGAGGGGAGAACAGACGCGGATCTACCATGTAGGCAAATGATGCCGTTGCCTGGGGCTCCCAATCAGCAGGGGCCCCGGCCCCGCCGCGCCCCGGCCAGTCACCTACATCCCTAACATTGCTCATGCTTGTTAATGTACATTTAACATAAAAATAATTATAGTTACGATGAAAACGATCATTAAAAACGCAATACAAAAACCGGTCGATTTCTGTATCCCCCTACTAAAAATGGACTATTCCATCTTGACATCTTCCGGGTCAGAGGTGAACTCGGGTGCTAATTCTGTGGCTAGCTGGTTGCGCTCGGTGTCTTCATAAATCATGGGAGAACCCCGCTGTATCAAGCTAAATTAACGCGGCCGGAGGATTGTATTGTGTGTTTTGTGTCAACCACTCGACGGTGAGTCGTTCGTTTTATGTATTTGGGTTCCTTTTATGAAATAGAAATGCGGTGGTGACACGCCCATGTATTTGAGATTTAAAAGTGGTCTTAGTGATTAAAAGATCATTCTCTTTTTGTTAATTTCGTGGCCGAATAGAATATATATACGTAAAGTATTAAATAAATCCTTTGATTTTTGTAATTTCATCCTTTTAGGATCATTTTAGTTACTTTTCATTAAATCTGTTGACTGCCTATAGAAATTTGGAATTGGTTTAATTTATTTTGGGTTGCGCAAGAAAAAAGAAATTACTATTTGTTTTTTGAAACAATATTGAAGTAAATTAAGCTTAATTGACTCTTATATGAATTAAACTTGGATACAACTTGGAAGTGCACTTTAAAACTTGATCTGTAACTTTAATTTGATATGTACTGTTGATGTGGTCTTTGAATTGAAGTTATAATAATAATAATAATAATAATAATAATAATAATAATAAACTTTATTTGTATAGCACCTTCCTGCAATGCCTTGCATTGACCAAGGTGCTTAACAGGACATTTGAATGATTCTTGAAAAATACCTGCTGGAATTATTTTATTTGTTTTTGTGAATGTTTAACTATGTGAATGTTTAACTATTTTTGATAACAGTTTAGTCCTGTGTATATAGTAATGCTAATTTTTGTTTTGTTTATGACCTTGTTTAGGTCAGGGTTTTTTTCACCCCCTGTTCCCACCCAGGATGGCAAGCTACCGGATCACCGCAGCTGTGCGGTAGGACTTAAATTGCACCAAACTATTTGTTTTTTTCTGGACATATTACCCTGGATCATGAACTACAAACTACCAGATTATTGATTGATGGACCTTTAATCATCCGGGATTCAAGAACTGATTTAAAATAGAAAAAAAAAAGAACTCTTGGGTGTAATCAGGGTCTGTTTTGTTCTGTGTATTTTGTCTATTGGTTGTAATTAGGGTCTGTTTTGTTCTGTGTATTTTGTCTATTGGTTATACTCAAAGAAAATGATTATTATTACAAACAATATTATTATCAGAGTCAGAGAGTCTTTATTGTCATTTGCACCGTATGTAGTACATGTGATGATATGAGATTATGTACACGGGGTCCCAGTTACATCCAACAACAAAATGTAAGAGAAAAACAGTAATAACATCTAGGATATGGACCGCTAGATGGCAGTGTAGTGCAAATATTGCATAACTTGCTGGCAGTGGCTACCAATTGTTGAATTTAAATAGCGGTTTAGAAATTAGCTTCCCCTAATTTTCATAAGACATTAGTGCTTTTGAAATAGCGGACCTAAATAAATTAATTAGTGCTTTAGAAATAGCGAAACTAATTTTTGGATTAGCGCTGCCCAGCACTGGTAATAACGTAGACTTGATGGTATTAACGTGGACCGTAGCAACTGCCCTCCAGAGAGAACATTCAAGGTTTCCCCACGGAACCGAATGGGTCCGTAGAGTTTGGTCCGTGAAGGCATATGGAGATGTTAGCAAGATTAACAGTTCCTGCTAGTTTATTTTTTACTTGTGATAAACAATAATGAGACAGGCCACAAAAAGCTGTGTAGCTAATTAAATAAGTTACATTGACATTAATGTCAGCTGCACACAGCTCCTGACATTAAAGCTAAGTGCCAATGTGATGCTCCCTCATTTGGCTCAGAGAGCTCAGCCTATGAACAGAGAGTGGAGACTGAGTAGTATAATGTCTGAACTTTTGAGAATGACTAATAGGTTGTATGGATATAGGCAAATTTACTTTCAGAGGGCTATTTTTTTAAGTTCCAATTTACAGTTTCAGATCAAATAAATAACCTTTTACCAGTTCACTCTCTAACACTCACAAGATATCTGTTGTTGTCCTTGTTTATCTATTTGAAAAATGTGATGGCCAAAATACCATTGATTTGTGTTGTTCACCCACATGTGTTTCTAAACTGAAGACCCAGTCGTCTGTGTCATTAGCAAATGACTTCTGGTCTGATCGCAGGCTGCGCTCCTTCCTTGGGGTGACTGCCATGTCACCCGTGACCATGACTGACCATGCTGGACCCACAGTTTGGCTTCAACTGGGTGGACTTCTGTTAATGGGGGGAATGCAGCATCAGTGAAAAAGTTCAGAGATGAACTTAAGAAGAGACTGGCAGGTTAGTATAAAATTTTCTCTGCTGAAAATAAATGTCTTATTTGCAAAATCATGAATCCTAAAATGTTTCAAATTAGTAGCCCATAAAAGCCTTATTACAGAGGAAATTCATAGTCTTCATTTCATCTGCTTACTTTTGTCATGAAAAGTATTTTGAACACTCTATATTATTTATTTTATTAACCTTTATTTAACCTGGCAAATCCCATTGAGATCACAGATCTCTTTTGCAAGGGAGGTCTGGGCCTGAAGGCAACCTAACATGCATGTTTTTGGTCTGTGGGAGGAAATCAGAGTATCTGGAGAAAACCCACACAAGCATGAGAAGAACATACAGACTCTACACAGAAAGACCCAGGTCCAACTGGGGTTTGAACCTTCTTGCTGTGAGGCAACCGTGCTAACCACTGTGCCGTTGTGCTGCCTGTACTCTGAGCCTATTGAACCTGATACTTTTTGTATTAAGGCTGGTAACATGCCTATTGTACATAATCCTGACTCACTTCATACTAGACAATCAAACTCAACTGTAGAGAGAAATCAAGTGTTTCGGGTACTATTAAAAAAAGTAGGCCAGCAGTTATATTTAGTACAGCAACACCTTGTAACCTAAATAAATAACAATTTATAGAATGATTTCATTGCTAACCTCTGCACTGGATAAAATAACCAGTATTTGATTTTACATTAACCATGTTTACAGTATTTGGATAGCAAAAATATAACTTGATTGATCATTTACTAAAGGGTCCTATAAAAGGTCCTAAAAGTATTTAATTCAACTTTGTTATGTGCATATCCCTTTAAATCTAACTCAGTCACTGTGTTTGTGTTTTTCAGAATCATTAATCTATGAAAGAAAGTTCATGCTCACTAATCCAGGTACCAAATCCAATAATTATCAGTCGGGTCATCTGGACAGTTTCTTTCTTTCTTGATTTGGTACCTGGATTACTGAGCATGAACTTTCTTTCCTTGAACCAATTTGGCTGTGGCTGCCTGCCTGGGAGGAGTCGACGAGGGACAGGATGGCCCCTAGAAACCATCTTGGCTCCCGCAAACTGGTTGGTCCACTTAAGTTGTTTAATGCTTGGTGGAGAAACAGTTTACTGTATTGGAACTCCTCTGACTGATTAGGCCCTCAAGATGGAGGGCAAAACGTTTCTATAAAAAATAAACTGTCCAGATGACCGGACTGAGAATTATTGGATTGATCTAGTGGAGAACATGATGGACAGTAAAGATGACATGTATTCAGGTGCCATAAATGTGGATCCGGCCAGTGAAGCGCCACCAACCAAATGCCCTGGCCTTCTGTCCCACTGCTGTCAAAGCTCAGTCCAGGATTCAAGTATTGTAACACAGATAAACAAAGACTTTGATGCTATCCGTGACTCTGATATGGACAATGCACTTGTCTTCTGGGCAAAAAACCATGACAGATTTCCTCACCTCCATAATTTAGCATTGAAAGTAATGTCTGTCCCTGCCTCCTCTGATCCAGTGGAAAGGGTTTTCAGTCGAGGAGGTATTTTAATGAGACCCCATTGTGCACATTTAGGCCACAGTATGTTGCAATCTCTCATGTTTCTAAAATGCAACGAAACCTTACTTTAAACCAATTTCCACTTATGTAACTTTTTATGTGTCTATCTGCTACTTTATTGAAACCACTGTGCAATTGTATGGTTATCCTTGGTGTTGAGTTTGGAATTATGAAGAGTGTTTTGCCACTGCAGTTTTTAAGGCATGTGATGAAACCACTTCCAATTTAACAATTGTGTAATTTTATTGTTGAAACATATTCAGTTAGTTCACTGAATGTCTGATTTATTGTTATGTAGCTTTGAAATTTTATAAAAAACTGATACAGTCATTCAAACCCAAACAGAGTTCTGTATGTAACTTTTATAAAAAAATATTTTATAACAAAAGTTTATGTTTTTATTTTATTTGAGGTCTTGGTCTCGACTTGGTCTCAGACCCTAAAAGTCTTGGTCTTGTCTCGGTCTCGTTACACTCTGGTCTTGGGCTTGACTTGGTCTCGGGTTAGGTGGTCTTGAACACAACACTACCCTTTTGTCACAAATCACTCCTGAAACTTTTCTCTATCCACTCCATCCTGCCTGGACTCTCTTGTTCACCTCTTTACCACACTCCCCATTTTCCTGGACAGTGGACCCCAAGTACTTGAAGTCCTGCACCTTTGTCCAGCACTGTTCCCCCGACCTCCCTCTCATTCACACATTTACTCTCTCTTCCTACGGCTGACTTTCATTCCTCTTCTTTCAGGTGCATACCTCCACCTCTCCAAGTTCTCTTCCACCTGTTCCCTGATCTCACCACAGATCACAATGTCATAGGCAAACATACATTTTAAAACATTGTCAAAAATCCTTTGGTGTGTACTAATAGGGGATTTTTTTTTCAAATATAGTAAAGTAAAGTGCTATGTGTTGTTAGTGTTGTATGTTCCCATACAATCGTGAAATTAGTTCCCTGTGTAAGATGTGATTAGTATATCTACGGTCAGATTTACTGAGCCGTACTGTATACTAAATGTAAGAATGAGCAGGTGTTTACCTGTCAACCTTAGCATCAATTATATCACGAGTTCTCTTCTTTTTCATGGATTAAACGATAAATCTGTGATCAGATGACGAGATGTAAAAGGCATGAAACGTTAATTTATATTTGACTCATCAGGAGATGAATATTTTACTAACAAATCATAAATTTTACATAAAACATGTACAACTGATTGATCGATCAAATTCCTATAATTTACTCGTCAGCAGATTTAAAATTAGGGACAACAGAAACAAGTAACTAAGATGACATATTACTTATATCTGAAGGTTCTTTAGCTTAAAGTTCTGGCGAAGATAAGGATTATAGTTAGGTTTAGGAGAGAAGGTGGAAAAGGGAAGTAGAAGAGGGGTAACTATCTTGAATGTTTTTAACCAGAAAACGTAGCAGCCCTTCGAGAGGCGTCCGCTGGACTTCAGGTCCGCTAGTGAACATAGACTCTTTACCTTTGCGCAGACTCTCATCCAAAGCTCTGGTAAAGTAGGGCCAACCTTAAATGTGCACAGATCATCCATCTGGCTACATTTGGCAGGCAACGTGTTCGCTTACAGCGTCTCCTGAGGTCCGCTTCGACCAACTCAAGGTAGCGTCACTGTTCCGGTTTGGTTCTTCAAGATAAAAGATTTCTGAAAGGAGATTAATTCACAGCTTGGAGCTGTGACACTTGAGGGGTTCACAGCTGATGTGCTGTAACCCTTTGCTGATAGAATGGGGGTCTTTGGCTCATGACTCGCGTCCACAGCAGAAAGAGAAAGTCAGTGCATCTTACACTTCCTCTTGGGACTGAAGCGTTCAAGGAAGTAAACACTTTTTACAAGAGGTGTTGACTTCTAAACTCAGGCCCTCCCGATTGGTTCGTGAACCAGGAGGGGAGTGAAGAGTGAAAGTCAGAAAGTCAAGGTAACAGAGAATCTGTTTATAAAAACAAAGAGGAATGTTTTTTAGAATGAAAGGAGACAGAACGCCAACTGTTGTCTACAACGTGATTTCCCTGTCTCTAACAATTTAAACAAAGACTGTGAGATCAGTCTGACATATTCTTGACTTTAGACATACGGTAGTTTGATTCACCATATTAAAGAGTAACACTGTAATGCTCACATTGAAGAATAACACACCATAATAGCAAATGATCATGAGAATGACAAAGGGTTATTCTGTTGATTATATCTGAATTAACACAAATTAAAGGAGTCTCTAGGTGATTTAATTTGTATTTTTGATTCAAATTAAAATGTAATAAAAGTGTTACTGTCCCTTCAGGATTATCTCCCAGAAAAGATAATCACTAAGAGTGATCAGACATCAGGTGATCCACTACACCTGCATTTAACCCATCACATGTGAGATACACCCAGGTGGAGCAGTGGGCAGCTATGTAAGCACCCAGAGAGCAATTGGGGATTAGGTGTCTTGCTCAGGGACACCAAAATATGTGGGAATAGCTGGGAGTTGAACCACAACTTTCTGGTTCCAGGTCAGCTGCTCTACCTCTACCCCATCTCTCCCAAATATGGCCACAAAATAAATATTTTGGCAAATACAAATAATAAAATAAAATTAAAATGTGAAATTTTTTTTCAACCTAAGACACTTAGAGTTAAAGTAAAATAAAAATAAACATTGAGAGATGGATAAAGTAAGTTGTTTACTTCAAACAGGAATAAAACAGTTGAGGTGGTCTCAAACTTTAGCTTTCTAAAACTTACAATGCAGAATTAAATCTGATTCCCAGTCAGTTTCACTTTAAATCACAACTTCATACATGTGATCAAAACATCACTTGTGAGCCAGGAAAACAACACTGAAAGTTATGCACCATAACTCACGTTCCCTGAGGGAAGGGAACGAGGTGCAACACATTGACTATGGGAATTGCGCCGCCACGCGGTTCACCTGAAGTAATACAATCACGCCTTGAACAAGGCAGGTGGGCGTCAGCGTCAGCAATGAAGCCCCACCCTCTTTGCATAAAAGGGGCTGACGCCCCACCTTCATTCTCAGGGTGCACTTCACCGAGCTTGGGCATTGAAAGGGCAAACATGTGTTGCACCTCGTTCCTTTCCTTCAGGGAACATGGGTTATGGTGCATAACTTTCAGTTCCCTTTTCAATCAGTACACTCGGTGCAACACATTGACTATGGGAGCGTAATTCAATCACACCCTGGAAATGCTCTGGAAATGCATGCTTGTGAGAACTTCTGCCTTAGACTGCAGGCATTTAGCTGTTCTCTACTCTGTGGTAGAGAGGACACCCTGAGTTACGTCACATGCTGTGACGTCTAAACTGTAGTGTTTCATGAATGTGTTTGAAGATGTCCAGTTTGCTGCAGCACATATATCTGCCACTGGTACACCCTTGAAAAGGGCCCATGAGGTAGCCAGGCCTCGGGTTGAGTGAGCATGTACCCACTGGGCACCTGCTGACCTTTACTGAGTCAGAGTCAGAGTCAGAGAGTCTTTATTGTCATTTGCACCGCATGTGGTACATGAGATGAAAACGAGATTATGTACACGAGGTCCCAGTTACATCCAACAACAAATGAAAGAGAAAAACAGTAATAACATCGAGAACTAACTAAGAAAAACATCAACTAGTAATACACTAAGCCTAATATAGTGGGAATAAACAGCAGCACGAACATGAGTTTGTATGAGCAGATGGTCACAGATGGTCACAGATGAACACAGCAACAAGAAAACATATCAGCATCACCATGATGTGATATTTTGCAGTGTTTATTTTAATTTTATTTTTATTTATTCATGAGTCTAACAGCCTCAGGGTAGAAGCTGTTCCTCAGTCTAGTGGTTCTACACTTGATGCTCCTCAACCTCCGTCCTGAGGGGAGTGGGGCAAAGAGTGAGTGTGCTGGATGAGTGAGGTCTTTCATGATACAGGTGGCTCTTTTCCTGCATCTAGAGGTGTAAATGTCTGTGATGGTGGGGAGACTGACTCCAACAGACTTCTGTGCAGCCTTCACCACTCTCTGCAGAGCTTTTCTTTCTTCAACTGTGCAGCCTCCATGCCACACGTTGATGCTGGAGCACACGATGCTCTCCACTGCACACCTGTAGAACGAGGTGAGAACTGGGCTGCTCAGACCGGCTCGTCTCAGCCGTCTGAGGAAGTAGAGTCTCTGATGACCTTTCTTGATCAGGCTGGTGGTGTTGTTGCTCCAGCTGAGGTTATCATTCATGTGTACACCCAGGTATTTGTAGCTGGAGACCACTTCCACTGCAGACCCACCTATTATCAGTGGGGCATGGGTGTGTTTGTTCCTTCTGAAGTCCACAATCATCTCCTTTGTCTTCTTCACATTCATGTGAAGATTGTTCTCTTTGCACCAGCTGCTATACTGCTATAGGCACAAACGTTTTTCTCGGCATCCCCTCACGTAGGATTTCAGCCTGTTTCCGCCTTTGTTCCAGTCTGCTTTGGATTCGTTCCAGAGCTCCACCAAAGAGTTCCGTGGGCTCGATTGGGTGGTGGAGGAATGGGCTCCACTGGCCCTCCGGCAGGTCTGTCAAGGTTAGCCACAAATGGCGTTGAGCGATGACAATCTCTGCCAAACTTCTCCCCTGAGTGATGGTCGCTGTACCCATCAAGCGGAGGACAAAGTCTATCGCCTTGCAGGCTTCCTCCAGGACCTTGGCTGTCTTTTTCTTGTTGGAGATCTGCTGGAGCTCCTTTAGCTTTTCGGCCAAGTAGGCCTGCATCATGGCCGAAACGTTCATGGCACGGACCGTGAGGCCGTGAGCCCGGTAACATTTCTCAAGCTGCGAGGCTGAGACGCGGCAGGCCTTGCTGGGCAAAGTTGACCTGGAGCCCAATGTTCTTGAGGCTAAGTGGGCCAACAGCGTGTCCATCTGTGGGAGGTTGGCCATTCCTACAGCCTCCATGCCAGCAACGTCGAGGAACTGGGAGAGAGGCAAAGTCATTGGAGCCCTGGGTTCAGCCCAGGTGCGAGTCAGCTATGTCTGGAAGTCGGGAAAAATCAGCATCCTGTGCCTCGTGGCCGATTGCTGCTTGGCGAAGAAGTAGTTCCCCGCCAACTTCGTTACTTGTTGTCGGGAGGGGGGGGGGTCTGGCCAGTTGAGCTGTAGCGTGTCCGCCGCTCTGCGACACAGCTCGAACAAAGTGGGGACAGAGACATCAGTCTCTGGATGAGCTGTCGTTGGGTTCTGGGAGAAGTCCTTGTCTTCTCCTTCGTCCTCGTTTTCAGCTTCGTCATCCGTTTTCTCACCCGAGGATGTTAGCGAGAGCTCGTCTGCACGTAACAAGTCCCACATGTCGAACTCGGTGGTGGAGTCCCCCACGGGGGCCACCATGTCCATGCTGTTCCCCCAGTCAGCATGGCCATTGTCCTCCAGCTCTATGGCCTCAAGCTCCACGGTGGAAGTGAGCCCCTCAGTGAGGTCTGGTTCTCGCGCCGCCGAGGAGCTGCCCATGGCTTTGACCACGACGTCCATGCGTCGCTGTCTCATGGCCTCACGCATCTGGTTGCAGTGAGGGCAGGACTCGGGTGAATCTAGCGCTGTTTTAGCGTGTAACATCCCCAGGCAAACCGGACAGGCCTCGTGGGTGTCCGTCGCCGAAAGGGAGTAGCCGCAACTGCTGGGGCAGGCTCAGGAGCCGGGACTCGAAGGCTGGTCTTCTTCAAATTTTTTGACTTTCTCTTTCCCTTCTCGGGAGCCATGGCTGAGAAGGGTTGTAGCTCGTTAGCTATCTGCTAACGCGGTCCGAAGACATCTTCTCATCAAGCCGCTCTTGTCGGCTAGCCTTCTAGCTTTGTTAGCTACAGGTAGCATGTGACGTAGTTAGCGTCGTAGAGCAGAGCTGCGAAGAGAGCAGAAGAAAAAAACCTTGAGGTTAAATAAAACAGTACTGGGCTAGCTTTCGCTAACCCAGTTGTACGCAGGAAATTTCTCTGTTGCACCCAGGGCAGGGAGCGAGCTCACCTCCAGTCGAGCAATGTAGTCACAGAGAGTCCCATGAAGTTCAGGTGTAAGCGAGGTGAAAAGCAAAAAGAGAATGAAGGTGGGGCGTCAGCTCCTTTTATGCAAAGAGGGCGGGGCCTCATTGCTGACACTGACGCCCACCTGCCTTGTTTAAGGCGTGATTGTATTACTTCAGGTGAACTGCGCGGCGGCGCAATTCCCATAGTCAATGTGTTGTACCGAGTGTACTGACTGAAAAGGGAACCACTTCATGGTGTGTAGTTTAATCTGCATGTGAATCTCGGTACACAACTGAGTTTTTCATACCAAAGTTCCATCAGTGGCGGACTTAGACATTTTGGGGCCCCAGGCAAACCTTTGTAAAGGGGCCCTGTACTGGTCTGTCGTGGTGAAGAGGGAGCTGAGTCAAAAGGCAAAGCTCTCAATTTACCGATCGATCTACGTTCCCACCCTCATCTATGGTCATGAGCTTTGGGTTGTGACCGAAAGAACGAGATCTCGGATACAAGCGGCTGAAATGAGTTTTTTCCGCAGGGTGGCTGGACTCTCCCTTAGAGATAGGGTGAGAAGCTCAGTCATCCGGGAGGGACTCGGAGTAGAGCCGCTGCTTCTCCACATCGAGAGGAGCCAGTTGAGGTGGCTCGGGCATCTGGTTAGGATGCCTCCTGGACGCCTCCCTGGTGAGGTGTTCCGGGCATGTCCCACCGGGAGGAGACCCAGAGGAAGACCCAGGACGCGCTGGAGGGACTATGTTTCTCGGCTGGCCTGGGAACGCCTTGGGATTCCCCCGGAGGAGCTGCTCCAAGTGGCTGGGGAGAGGGAAGTCTGGGCCTCCCTACTTAGGCTGCTACCCCCGCGACCCGACCCCGGATAAGCGGAAGAAGATGGATGGATGGATG
>JBBPBX010020867.1:0-13019 GCA_038048925.1 Garcialebias charrua | reverse complement strand
AAAATATTCAACCTTATTGGGTAAAAATTTTTTTTGTCTTCATGAACAATTAACATGTACAAATATGGTCTGTAACAGTATTAGTGATTTAATTTACTTTTGATTTACTTTAAATGATAAATACATGTATAATCATTTAAACTTAAAATATTTATATAAATATAGTTGATTGAATTACTTGTCGCTCAGGCCACTCTATTAAGAATTGTAATCTTTCATGGAGAACATGAATCGTTCTAAAACAAATTCGAGACACAGTGGCTTTTGACACATTAAATCTATAGGCAAGGTCTTGAAGCTGCAGATGTAATCTGAGATGCATAAGTATCATAATAAATTGCTCAAATTTGGAGAGTGCTGACAGTGATGACATGCTGATGTATAAGGTTCACAGAGCTGAAAAATTTGCATCAAAACTAAAAAGTTGGGCAGTCCCGTATAAAACTTTGTTTTATCGTTGTTCTGGAAGGTTTCAGGAGTAAATTTAGTCACTGAGACTTTTTCCTTAAGGTCGCAGATCTCAGTTGTGTAGCCTTTCACTGCATCCTCCAGCTTTGTGAGGTCAACCATGCTTAGATCCGTCTGGCATTCTGCATCTGCAAATATTTAATTATTAAAAATTACGTTCAGAAATTCTATAAATAAATAAATAGTATTTTTATTTATTATTATTTTACCTTTGAATCGTTCGTTTTCAGGGGCTGGTAAGCTTTCTTCACAGAGCTCATCTTCCAGACTGTTGGCCTCCTCAGTGCAGAGAAGCTTCCAGGCCTTAGCTCTTTCCCTGCGCCGGAGGGATGCTTCTGTTTGTGGCCACTCGTTACTTCTTTGGTACCCCAGGTTAACAGTGGGGGCCCAGTCTTGGGAATGTACATCACCTGCTGCACTCGGACAACCTAAATATAAGACACCACTTTAAAGTAAAACACGTAAATGCCTTTCCTAGCACTAAGCTAACCGCTAACAACATTAGCATTCTAATCGGATTTTTTCTGGGAACAACCAAGTGTTGAACCACTACACAAGCTAGGGCATAACATATCTTACCTGTCTTTCTAGTTACTGTCCAATAAAATATCTGAAAATATGATTTAAACGATACGACCCTTACCTGTAACAAAGTGGTCGCTGCAGACTCTCGTCAGTTTCTGCACCTCCTGTTTTTAGCCGTAGGTTGTAATCCACGTTTGTCGTCTTTTTTCTGTAAGTTTTTTTAAATTAATCCCCTTGTAGCATACTACTTTCGGAACACGAAAATAACTTTTATCTATCTCTCGATTAGAGCGGTTGCAACAACCGTAAACGGCACAGAATTTAGGCATGTTGATGCTGAATCAGCAACAGAAGGAAACGGCTGCGTTTACTTCTTGCCCCGCATCTGCATTCTGTGACGTCACTGCTACGTCATCTGAAACCCAGCAATTTAACAAAATACAACAAATACACACCTAAAGGAAAAAATAACTAAATAATTAAATAAATTAAAAAAAAAAATTAGAAGTGGAGAAAGAAGAAAAAAAGAAAGAAAAAAGAAATAATAATAATAATAAAATAAAATGTGGGGTATTTCAATCAATCCAGATGGGGGTATTTCAATCAATCCAGATGAAGAGAATGAAGAGCGTGAAAAAATGTCATGAAAGGACTCCATATTTTATAAAATTTTGCGGAATTGCCTTTCATTGAGTATCTAATCATCTCCAGTTTTAGAAAAGACATGGTATCTTTTAGCCACTGCCCAGTAGAGGGTGGTTTAGTTGATTTCCAATGAAAAAGAAGACGGCGTCTTGCCAACAAGGAAGTAAATGATAAAATATTCAATTGATCCGAAGTGAACCGTTTATAATTAACTGGAAGCCCAAATATCGCAACATGGGGTGAGGTTTCATTGACCATAGAGAGAATCTTTGACATTGTATCAAAGTAATTCTGCCAGAAACTGTGAAGTGATGCACAGGAATAAAACATGTGCTGTAGCGTGTGAAGAAGGAGAAACAAACTGATCTGCAAGCAGTTGCCTTTAATCCTTCGAGCGTCAAAACCAGAAACAGAATGAATGGATTTACACACAAACACTTCTTCTTCTTCACCTCGCTAAACCTGGGGAGCACCTCGCTGGCTCCTCCTACTGGGTGAGAGAGATGAGGCCACATACCTCACCAACACACCACACAGCCCCCCCCCGAACACCCAGAAGGGCAAATACAAAACATATCAGTCTCTCACAGGGGGCCTAATCAACCTGCCGAACCGACTGCGTCGACTCGGGGGCGGAGAAACAGCTGGCACCCGTGCAGGAACAACATTTTGTGCCACAGGGGGAGGAACACAGTTGGGGGGAGAAAACGGAAGATGGGGTCGAGCAGGAGGGCGGCCGCGTCTAGGAACCTGAGCCGGCAACACCTCTTCATCAACCAACACATAGGCTGGCTTCAGGCGGTCCACTGTAACCAGCTCTCTACGCCCACCCATGTCTAAAACAAAACTTTTCGCGCCTCTTTCGAGCACCCGAAACGGCCCGTCATACGGAGGCTGAAGGGGCGAACGGTGGGCGTCACGTCGCACAAAAACAAAACGGGCAGACCGGAGTGCTGTGGGCACAAACGCCTGCGGGAAACAATGGTGCACAGGACCCGGAACCAAAAGACTACTCTGCGAATAGGGGTCCACCGCTTCGGGGAACCGTGGAGCGGCAGCGTCTAACAAAAACTCCCCTGGGATTCGTAAAGGCTGACCAAAAACCAACTCGGCTGATGAAGCGTTGAGGTCCTCCTTAGGAGCTGATCGCAACCCAAGCAGCACCCACGGCAAACGCTCCACCCAGCCAACGTCTGTTAGCGCAGCACGTAACGCCGCCTTAAGAGACCGATGGAAACGTTCAACCAACCCGTTAGCCTGAGGGTGGTAGGCGGTAGTGCGATGCACCTGCACCCCCAAGGAGCGCGCCATCTCGGACCAGAGCCCTGAAATAAACTGGGGACCTCTGTCTGAAGTGATGTCCGAGGGCACACCAAAACGGGCAACCCAAGTGGAGAGGAACGCACCAGCCACGTCGGAGGTAGTTGTGGAAGAAAGAGGAACGACCTCCGGCCACCTGGTTGTGCGGTCGACCACTGTAAGCAGGTGTGTGAAACCCCGTGATGGGGGCAGGGGACCAACTAAGTCCACATGCACGTGGTCAAAACGCTTGGCTGGAATGGGAAATGGTTCCAGTGGTGCCTTAGTGTGCCGGTGCACCTTGGCACGCTGACAAGCCACGCAAGCCGCTGCCCAACTCCTCACCTCTCTGCGTAAACCAGGCCACACAAAACGTGCGCTGACTAGTTTCACAGACGCGCGCACACCTGGGTGCGAGAGAGAGTGAACAGAGTCAAAAATGCGGCGGCGCCAACCTGATGGAACCACTGGGCGTGTCCGGCCTGTGGAAACGTCACACAGGATCAAAGGACCGCCCTCTCCCAATTTGACCTCCTCTAGCTTAAGCCCTGAAACGCCGGCACGAAGGGCAGTTATATCAGCGTCTCCCGGTTGGTCAGCGGCCATGGCAGAAAAATCTACCCCGAGGAGCACAGGACAAACGAGCACCCGTGACAGACAGTCTGCCACTGAGTTGGATTTTCCAGCCACATGGCGGACGTCCGTTGTAAACTCTGAAATGGCCGCCAAGTGCCGTTGCTGACGTGCTGACCAGGGCTCCGAAACTTTAGACATTGCAAACGTGAGTGGTTTGTGGTCCACATAAGCCGTAAATGAACGACCCTCCAGCAAAAAACGAAAATGCCGTGTAGCTAAGAATAGCGCCAACAACTCGCGGTCAAAAACGCTGTACTTGCGCTCGCAGTCCCGCAATTTACGGCTGAAAAATGCCAACGGCTGCCATGCGTCGCCAACGCGTTGCTCTACAACGGCCCCCACAGCTATATCCGAAGCATCAGTTGTCAACGCAATCGGGGCCTCTGAATCTGGATGGGCTAGGAGTGCCGCACTAGCTAACGCGGACTTAGCACCATCAAAAGCAGTGATCCGGTCCGGGGTCCAAACCACTGTGTCAGTCGCCTTCCTCGAGCGCAGGGCCTCGTAGAGAGGCTGCAGGAGATGGGCTGCATTGGGAATGAACCTGTTGTAAAAGTTCACCATGCCCAAAAACTCCTGCAACTTTTTAACCACCAGAGGACGTGGGAACTCTGCCACCGCCTGCACCTTGGCAGGCAATGGAACTGCACCCTGCGCGGAAATTCGATGACCTAAAAAATCGATCACCGGTAAACCAAACTGGCACTTAACCGGATTAATGATCAAGCCATGTGCATCCAAGCGCTGAAAAATTTCTTTCAGGTGCAACAGGTGCTCCTCGGTTGACGAGCTGGCCACCAAAATGTCGTCCAGATAGACAAACACAAAATCGAGGCCACGTAACACGGAGTCCATCAGCCTTTGAAAAGTCTGTGCTGCCCCCTTTAGTCCAAACGGCATGCGGAGGAACTCAAAAAGCCCAAAGGGGGTGATTACTGCAGTTTTAGGTACATCGCTGGACTGCACTGGGACTTGATGGTAGCCGCGCACCAGATCCACCTTAGAAAAAATGGAAGCACCCGACAACCGAACAGAAAAGTCCTGAATGTGCGGAATGGGGTAGCGATCAGGCGTCGTCACGTTATTTAAACGGCGAAAATCGCCACATGGGCGCCACGACCCGTCTGCTTTTGGTACCATGTGAAGGGGGGAGGCCCACGGGCTGTTAGAGCGTCTAACAATACCCAACCTCTCCATGGTACCAAACTCCTCTTTAGCGATGGCCAGTTTAACAGCGTCGAGGCGGCGTGCACGTGCGAAAACAGGCGGTCCCGTAGTAGGGATGAAATGCTCGACCCCGTGTTTAGTTTCTGAAGAGGAAAAAGCAGGTGTAGTTAGAGAGGGGAATTCTGCCAACAAACCTTGAAAAACATCTCCTGAAACTAAAACATTAGCATGAGTTAGCGGCCCAGCCCCCCCAGACACACAAGGGAAAGTTGCAAAAGTTACAGCGTCAATAAGTCTGCGGTTAGCAACATCTACTAACAGTCCATGAGCACATAAAAAATCTGCACCGATAATAGGAACAGTCACTGAGGCAACAACAAAATCCCACTCAAACTCACGACCATGGAAAGAAACTGTTGCCCGTCTAGTGCCAAAAGTTCCAATGGGAGAGCCGTTAGCAGCAGTTAGCAGTGGGCCACTGCCTCGGCTTGCTAATTCAGGTCCAACAGGGTGGACCAAACTCTTCTGGGAACCAGAGTCAACCAGAAAACGACGTCCTGACAGGGAGTCTGTGACGAAGAGCAGCTCACCTCGCTCGCCAGCGCCCACAGCTGCTACTGAGCGCCGGCTTCCTCGTTTCCCGACACCCATGCACATGGTGGGATGCAACGCTTAGCTTTGTTTGCGAACCTCCGGTGGTAGAAACAAAGGGAGCTCCCCCGCCGAGTTCGCGCGCCAACAGCTGAAACCGCCGCTGGCTCCTCCATCTCCATCTGCTCCGGCTCCACCGATGTACTCTGCACCGTGAACCGTCTGGTAGCCAGCAGGACCCGGTCCGCCTCTTCCGCCAAACCCCGGTAATCACCGGTAGATAAACAAGGGGAATTGGCCAAAGTAGCCCTCACTTGCGACGGAAGCTGGCGCAGGAAAATGTGAGGGAAAAGGAAACCCCCGTCGTCTGAACCAAGTAGCGACAGCATTTTGTCCATCATGTTCACAGCCGTGCCGTCACCCAAACCCGGCAGCGATAGCAGTTTATCAGCCCTCTCAGTTGAAGTCAAAGTGTACCTTCGAAGCAGAAACTCTTTGAGGGCGCCATATTTGCCCACGTGCGGCGGGTCGCGCAGCAGCGGCATGGCTTTGCGGGTTGACTGCATATCCAGAGCCGACACGACCAAGAAGTACCTGGTTTCATCTGCGTTCACGCCTCGGAGGCGAAAGAGTGCCTCGATGTGCTGGAACCACGAAACCGGGTCGCTCTGCCAGAACTCCGGGAGCTTAACACTCGCTGCGGAAACAGAGTCGGCTGGGGTCGGCTGCAACAGCTGGGCCGACGTCGCGGCTGCGGGGTCCGACGAAGAAACAACATCCTCTTCTGATCTTGACATATTTCACGCGAGGTCACCACTGTAGCGTGTGAAGAAGGAGAAACAAACTGATCTGCAAGCAGTTGCCTTTAATCCTTCGAGCGTCAAAACCAAAAACAATGAATGGATTTACACACAAACACTTCTTCTTCTTCACCTCGCTAAACCTGGGGAGCACCTCGCTGGCTCCTCCTACTGGGTGAGAGAGAGATGAGGCCACATACCTCACCAACACACCACAGTGCGTTAAATTACAAGAAGGTGCATGACATTTATCACATTTGTCAGAAACGGAAGGGAAGAATTGCGACAGGCGAGTTTTAGAGAAATGAACCCTAAAAAGAACTTTAAACTGTATAAGCGAAAGTCGAGCACAGATTGAACTTGAATGAATGTTCTTAAGAGCATTATTCCACCAATCCTCTCCCAAATTTAGACCCAGTTCGAGCTCCCAAGCCGCCTTGATCTTGGTAATGGGTGAAGAATCTAGAGAAAGAATTTCATTATAAACTTTAGAGATATATGACTTTTGAAGAGGATCCCAACTCAGAAACATCTCCCATTGCAAGTTCTGCGGCTTGGAAGGGAAATCAGAAAACAGAGTCTTAGCACAATGTCTAATTTGAAAATAACGAAATAGATGAGAAGGAGGGAGATGAAATTCAACTGAGAGGTCCGTAAAAGTGGAAAAGATACCTTCTTTATAGAGGTCATTAAAACATATCAGCCCTTTATTACCCCATAATAAAAATGCTGAATCTGTGAGTGCTGGTTGAAATAAGTGATTTTTCAGTAAAGGAGTAAGTGTAGATGCTGAATTAAATTTGAAGTGCCTCCTAAACTGACACCAAATTTTTAAAACAGAGCGAACTACTGGATTGTTAGTGAAACGAGACAAGTTAGATGTAGTAGGAGAAGTAAGAAGAGCACTTAATGAGGACTGGGAGCAGGATAATGACTCCAACTTGCACCATGGGAAATCAAAAGATCCAAACCAATATGAAATCTTGTGAATATGGGCCGCCCAATAATAAAGCTGAAAATTAGGAAGTGACAATCCACCATTGAATTTGCATCTATGCAGTGTGGTTTTGCTAATTCTGGGTGATTTTCCACACCATATAAAGCCAGAAATAACTTGATCTAGTGTTTTAAAGAAATGTTTTGGCAGAAATAGTGGGAGAGAATTAAAGAAAAATAAGAATTTGGGTAAGACATTCATTTTGATTACATTAATTCTACCTATAAGTGAGAGAGGCAAACTATTCCATCTTTGGAGGTCCAATTTAATTTTAGAAATTAAAGGCAAAAAATTAGCATCAAAAAGAGAACTTAATGATCTTGTTACATTAACACCCAGATACTTAAAACCAGAGCAGCTCAATTTAAATGGTATGTCACAGTTCAAAAGCTTTAATGCAGCTGCGTTAATTGGATAACATTCACTTTTAGCAATATTTACTTTATAACCAGAAAATGATCCAAATCTCTGAAAAGCAGATAAAATTGATGAAATTGAAAGAGTAGGATTTGAAACATATAACAGTAAATCATCAGCATAAAGAGATAGTTTGAATTCAGAACCTAATCGGGAAAGCCCAGTAAAAATGTTAGAGGTCCTTAAAAAAATTGAAAGCGGCTCAATGGCCAGAGCAAACAATAGGGGGGATAATGGACATCCTTGTCTCGTGCCACGAAAAAGTCTAAAAAAACTAGATTGAATACCATTAGAAGAGACACTAGCATGAGGAGAAATATAGAACAGACGTATCCAAGAAATAAATGCATCACCCAATCCAAACTTCCTTAAAACTGCAAATAAATAATCCCATTCAACTCTGTCAAACGCTTTCTCAGCGTCAATCGAGATAACTACTTCAGGTGTTTCAGTAGTGGTTTTGGAATAAATAATGTTTAAAAGTGTACGGATATTAAAAAATAGTTGTCTCCCCTTAAAGGGGACCACACATGCAAAATTCACTTTTTAATGTTTTTTTACTAAACTTTGGGTATTTACTTCATAAAAAAACAGTCCTTGTGCCAAAAAAATGCACCCAGTGGTTTATTTACTCTAAGTAGATTTATTTGTCTGTGATTAAAAACGCTCCGTTTCACACTTCCTGCGGTTTGTGATGTCACAAACCGTAGCCAATCACCTCAAACCTGAGTCCAGCCCCTCACCTAGCAACCCCTGGTGATGCTCCACCCACTTGAGTATAAAACATGTCACGGTTGCCTAGCGGTTTAGGAGCTGACCTGGCGGTCATTTATTTATTTATTTATTCATTTATTTAGCCCCCGGGGGGCTAGGGGTTTGCCCTGCTCCAGCCATGCAGCACATCTCGAGTAAAACCAGAATGTTTTATTACCTTGTTTGAATGAACTCTGTCTCGTTGAAACTGTGCACACACACTCTCGCGGTTTGGACTTGTTTCTTATATGATGAAGGACTGCTCTTGCACAACTGTCAGTTTGGTTGAGCGGTTACGACACTTAAGCGCCACGCAGGAGAGCGGAGTTCGCATCCTGTTTAAGGCATCTTTTTTCCCCCCCTTTTTTTTAAAGCCTTTTGTTTCGGAGAAATCGGGGTGAGACTAGATATATACATCGACATAATAATACTTTATAATTGTTATTTTTACGTTTTAGTTCAATTTTTAGTGTAATATCGCTCCCAACGCGCAGCCGGCAGAATGAATGAACACACACACAGTGTGTGACTCTCGCGGGGCGACAGTCTGTACCATCAAGCACCACTGATCGATATATTTTCAGATTAGCAACTTATTTATTTTAAGAATACCTTTCACTTCATCAAAATCTAATCAAAACTTCAGCGTTCTAAATGTAGGTGGTTGTGATTATTTCTTATACGATGAAAGACTGCTTTTTGCATAACTACCTGGTTGGCCCAGAGGTAGTGAACCGGACTCGTAATCCGAAGGACACGGGTTCGCCTCCCGGTCGCGGTATCTCTTTTTTTTTTTTTTAAGCCTTTTGTTTTGCAGACCGCCGGCGAAGACACCATTTGCGTGCGGGAGTTGTTGGGAGCTACTGACTTTTGAGGTCCGGGGGTCCGGTCAAAGGTTGCCTCATGCGGATAAATTAACTGGAGCGAGACATTCTGTGAACTTTGTGTGTGTGGACTGAAGCACGCTCCCAAAAGCGCCGCATGCAACGAGCGGAGCTAACACCGCCCGCTCGGAGGAGGAAAAGCTATTCGAGGCTAATGCTAAAAAAAGGAGCTGCAAATGGCGGCGCGCGCAGAGGGCTTTTGGTAAGTTATCTTAAGCTACTAGCACTAACAGTAAGTCAAATGAGTAATAAAAAAGAGCTAATTTTAAAATAACAACATATTAGAGATACTGGCTGTTACAGAGGGCGTAGTTAATGTAAATAGGTCTTTGTAGGGCGTGGCTTTCAGACCTCATTATTCATAAACCGGTCGTTTAGAACGGAAGTGAAATTTGGCAGAATTAGAAAGGGGATATTTTATTATCCAAGCATTATTTTGTGTATAAAATTGACCGAAAATGGTCTGGATAGCCCACAGATAAACCACAAAAAATTATATATCCTACATTTGGTCCCCTTTAACAAATCCAGTTTGTTCATGTGAAACAATAGTTGGAACTATATTTTTGAGACGACAAGCCAAAGCCTTAGCAAGAATCTTAGCATCTACATTTATTAAAGATAAAGGTCTATATGAACTACAAAGATTAGGATCTTTATCTTTTTTTAAGAGGAGACTAATAGAGGCTTGTGTTAAAGTATGGGGGAGATTACCCTTTTGTAATGATTCGATGTATACAGCATGAAGTATCGGAAAAAGCCTGTCCTGGAATTTTTTTAAAAATTCAACAGGAAATCCATCTGGACCAGGAGCTTTGTTGCTTTGCATGTTTTTCAGGGCAGTGACAATCTCCTCCATGGATAAAGGCAAATCAAGTTCCCTAGCAACATTTGAATTTATCACAGGAAAGTTGAGACTATCAAGAAACTGATTCATTTCATTAAATAACGAAGAATAAAATGACTGAAAAACTGAATTAATAGTAGTGGGATCGTGATGCAAAGTGCCTGATGAGTCCATTATCTTTGGGATCATCTGCGAAGCTGCCCGACGACGCAGCTGATGAGCGAGTAATCGGTTAGCCTTATCACCATGTTCATAATAAGTAGAACGTGATCGTAAAAGAAGACGCTCTGCCTCATTGGTGGTGATAAGATCAAATTTAGTTTGTAAGTCAACCCGCTGTTTAAATAAACTAGGTGAGGGAGAGTCAGCAATTTGTTGATCAAGATTAGTAATATTAGCACTCAGTTCTAGCAATTTCGCCTTACGCATCTTAATCAAATGGGCGGAATATGAAATTATTTGCCCTCGTAAAAACGCTTTTAGTGATTCCCATAGTAAAGAATATGAGATTGGATCATTCTCGTTTTGGTTTATTGTAATGAAATCATCAATTTGAGCTGAAATAAATGTATTAAACTTTTCATCTGAAAGAAGAAGGGGGTTGAATCTCCAAGGTGTGACATACCGATGTTGAAAAGCAAACTTAATATCTAATGAAAGAGGAGCATGATCAGAAATTACAATAGGATGATAATCAACAGATAGAACATTTGGTAACAGCTTAGTGTCAACAAAAAAATAATCAATACGAGAGAAAGACTGGTAAATGGGAAAAAAAAAGAAAATTTCTTGATTTGGGGGTTATAAAATCTCCAAGGATCAACACATCCATTTTTTGACATAAAATCCGAAAGTGATCTAGCCATTAATGATGGAACCAATCTGCGTGGGTGAGACCTATCTAAATTGGGGTCAGTGACACAGTTCATATCCCCGCCTATTATGAGGAAATTATTGTCTAAAGAAGGAAGGGATTCAAATAGTTTATTCATAAATCTTGGATCATCAAAATTAGGAGCATATATATTAACTAGCAGAACTGGGATATGAAATAAAGTACCAGAAACAATTAAATATCTGCCGTTTTTGTCTGATATAACTTTAGAAGCTGAGAAATGAATAGATTTACCAACTAAAATAGCAACCCCCCTGGCTTTAGAGTTGAAATTTGAATGAAATACCTGAGAAACCCAAGAACATTTTAGCCTGACCTGATCTTTGATACGCATATGGGTTTCCTGTAAAAACACTAGATCAGCTTTGAGACGTTTCAAATGGGCAAAAATTTTTGACCTCTTAAGTGGGCTGCCCATACCTTTAATATTCCAGCTCAAAAATCTCACAGAAGAGCCCATTTGTGGAATATTCACATTATTATCATTAGACATATTTCAAAATGAATTGGAAAAAAAGGGACAAAAACAATCTGAATATAATGCAATGCTCCCCACCCAAAACAAAAGAAACACACCCCAAAAAAAAAAAAAGATAATAATAATCCATCCATCCATCCATCCATCTTCTTCCGCTTATCCGGGGTCGGGTCGCGGGGGTAGCAGCCTAAGTAGGGAGGCCCAGACTTCCCTCTCCCCAGCCACTTGGAGCAGTTCCTCCGGGGGAATCCCAAGGCGTTCCCAGGCCAGCCGAGAAACATAGTCCCTCCAGCGCGTCCTGGGTCTTCCTCTGGGTCTCCTCCCGGTGGGACGTGCCCGGAACACCTCACCAGGGAGGCGTCCAGGAGGCATCCTAACCAGATGCCCGAGCCACCTCAACTGGCTCCTCTCGATGTGGAGAAGCAGCGGCTCTACTCCGAGTCCCTCCCGGATGACTGAGCTTCTCACCCTATCTCTAAGGGAGAGTCCAGCCACCCTGCGGAGAAAACTCATTTCAGCCGCTTGTATCCGAGATCTTGTTCTTTCGGTCATAACCCAAAGCTCATGACCATAGATGAGGGTGGGAACGTAGATCGATCGGTAAATTGAGAGCTTTGCCTTTTGACTCAGCTCTCTCTTCACCACGACAGACCGGTACAGCGCCCGCTTCACTGCGGACGCTGCACCTATCCGCCTATCGATCTCACGCTCCAGTTTTCCCTCATTCGTGAACAAGATCCCGAGATACTTAAACTCCTCCACTTGGGGCAGGACCTCCTCCCCGACCCGGAGAGGGCATGCTACCCTTTTCCGGCTCAAGACCATGGCCTCGGATTTGGAGGAACTGATCCTCATCCCGGCCGCATCACACTCGGCTGCAAACCGCTCCAGTGAAAGTTGTAAATCACGAACTGATGAAGCCAGTAGGACCACATCATCTGCAAAAAACAGAGAAGCGATTCTAAGGTCACCAAAACGGATCCTCTCAACACCTTGGCTGCGCCTAGAAATTCTGTCCATAAAAGTTATGAACAGAATCGGTGACAAAGGGCAACCTTGGCGGAGTCCAACTCTCACCGGAAACGAGCCTGACTTACTGCCGGCAATGCGGACCAAGCTCTGACACCGGTCGTACAGGGACCTAACAGCCCTTATCAAAGGGCCTGGTACCCCATACTCCCGGAGTACCCCCCACAGAACCCCCCGAGGGACGCGGTCGAATGCCTTCTCCAAGTCCACAAAACACATGTAAACTGGTTGGGCAAACTCCCACGCACCCTCCAGGACCCTGTTGAGGGTGTAGAGCTGGTCCAGTGTTCCACGACCAGGACGAAAACCACACTGCTCCTCCTGAATCCGAGGTTCGACTATCCGACGGACCCTCCTCTCCAGAACCCCTGAATAGACCTTACCAGGGAGGCTTAAGAGTGTGATCCCCCTATAGTTGGAACACACCCTACGGTCCCCCTTTTTAAATAGGGGAACCACCACCCCAGTCTGCCAATCCAAGGGGCACGCTGGCGAGCGCCTGGTGGCCGGGCTTTTACCCATGGAGCCCGGCCGGGCACAGCCCGAAGAGGAGACGTGGGTCCCCCTTCCCATGGGCTCACCACCTGT
>JBBPBX010020866.1:20085-34235 GCA_038048925.1 Garcialebias charrua | reverse complement strand
GTTCATTGCTCATCACAGGGTTTTCAACCTGAGACGAAAGAGGAGCAGCCTCAAAAACTGACGCAGCATATTGTCTTATCACTTCCATAGAATCTTTTTTGCAATCAACCAGAAAATGAACACATTTCATTTGAAAAGGCATAAGATTCATAATGAAAAGACGTTTAAACTCCACATTTTCCTCCAATCCAGGGACAGTTTTGTCCTTTGTGCAAGCAGAGAGGAGCCTGTCGTAAAACACCAGGGGATGTTCACCTGGTCCCTGTAGGACGTTCTTAGCAGCTAAGCACCTTTCAAATGATGAAACAAGCCCACAATTTGTTGATGCACCTGTCAGGACGTCCATCTTTGTACTGATCTTCTGTGAAAACTCAAGTAAAATGGGTCTCATGTCACAGTGTGTATTCTCACCATGTGATGCCAGGATGTGAAATTAAATAAAAATCAGTGATTCCTATTAATTTGTCAACCTGTTACAAGGTCAAACAAAATTGGCTGTTTTTCGTGTGATTTTGTGAAAATCAAGACAAAGGATGCCTCCTGTGTGTTATTTTAACCTTGCAGTTTAAAAACACAGGGACAGAGAGCTAGTTTTGCACAGAATTGATGATAAAGTGTTAAGTTTTATCAAAAACATACATGTCTGTATTAAATCTGTGTAACTGTTCTGCCATCAACATTTGATTATATGTGAAAATCAAATGAAAAGTGTGCTGTGAGGACAATATTTCAAAATGTTACCCGTTTAAAACAGGAACATTCAACATGTACACATTACAGGAAGACTGCGTCTTCTCTAGTAACCAGCAGGGGGCACAGCGCTGGAAGTGAGTTTATCACAGCGACTGTAATTTCTCTATCTGACCGCTATAGAGGCGCTGTTATCACCAGCGAGCGAAGCTGCAGTTTTTTAGCCCACAGACATCTAACACGGATGAAAAGCATCAAGCAGACAGACCCAAAGCGTTACGTGGTACAGCTTCAGAGCCCCAGGCTCACAAAAACGAAATCATGTGAGCAAAATCGGTTGAACTGTGAAACCTTTTAAACTGCGTTTAAAAGAAATAAGGTCGGTCCTCATAAAACCGGCAAAATCGGTGTCACGTGACCTGGTCACATGGCGATCGGCAGTATCAGAGCAACCGACTCAATCCACCCATTAAAATCTCAAAAACACCGCGTTTAAACAGTCTTTTTAATGACAGTAATGGACAAACAAGCACGGAAACTCGTCTGGGACAAGCTGTGAAGTGAAAGTTGACGAGGAGCGGGCTTCACCCACTGCGCAAGCGTCAACACTTACAGCGTAATCGACCAATCACAGCGAAGACAGAACTGTAGTTCTAAAACCCAAGTGTTCATGGGAAATTGTGTCTTCCAAACCTAACGCCACCCACTAGTGACGTGCCGTTCGAGCGGTGCGTTCACGGACCTGCGGTCTTTTGAACTCTAGCGAGGAACGGACTTTTTAACGTTCTAAAACAGTCATAAATACCGCAAAACACCGCGGTTAAGCCAGTCTTCGACGATATTACGTGCATAGAACTCAAACAACACAAATAAACTGTCAGAAATGTGTGCAAAAATGAATCTGACAACCAGAGTCTACAGAAACCAACGTTCTTGAACGCGACACACAATGGACCAATCACAGCGTTTTAAGCAGCCATCTTGTCTCTCGGTACCGTTTAGCATTTCGACCCAAGGTACTGGACCCTTCTTTCACAAAATAAACGTATTTTTACACCGCAGAAAATTCTGTTAACGAGCACAACACATCCAAGCTAACTTCCACGCCCTCCAAAGAAGGCAGCGCTACTGTGTACAACAGCGGACTTTACGTCAAACGGAACCGGAATACATCCGGTCCAAGCGGAGTGGGTTTTCCCGAACCTCGGCAACACACGTTGTAACAGAAAAAGGCACTTAATGGAGCAGCATATGTGTGAAACAGACCTTCAACAATAAATCGCAGATGTAATAGAATGAAACAGGATCGTGACACGGCGGTCACAACAATGAAAAATGCATGCAGCCTCGCGACACGTAATGAAACGTCTCACAAACACAGACACAACACTTATCACTCACCCGCTCCAAGCATACGTTCAAATGTGAATGAAAAAATAATTCTAACGGGAAAATAATCCAGACAATGCCACGATTAGCAACTCCCGGACACTCCCCAGCCAAAACTATTCTTATAAGCCCAAAACCAGGATGCAAAACTAAGCCAACAACACCGCAACAATAATGTTACACAAAACAACTTAATAATCGTTCTAGGAACTCGTACGAGGCCACCAATTGTAATAGAATAATGATGCTTGTAAGGTATTTAAACACTTACTGAGCCACCATTATTGGATGCGCAGTTTAGCAGATTTTAATCTTGCACAAACTGCCACCAAATGCGCGAGTTCTTCCTTTTTCCGATACTAAATTGTTTTTACTGTGATTAGTCAGAAATGTAATTTCACGCTTAGACTTCAATTTATATTGGTCTACCAGAAAATAGACCTTTTATTGAAACTATCACAAAATTACATTAAACATTTGTATCGATATTAGCTCTGATTTAATAACTACGTTGACAAGAATTCAAATTAAAAACAAACAGACAGTTGGACCTTTCTGTTGGCACATTACTTAAAGTTTACCATGATGAAAACAAACATAGGAGGAAGGAATATGAAAGCTAAGTTCAGCTAAAGTTGGTTACTTTGAACCAGACTGGGTGACACCTTCTTCCCACTCGAGCAGACTGCTGGGCTCCCGTACGCTCAAACACACCACGACTCGTTACCTGTTGAAGGTTCGTCTCTTGGAGACAAGAGTGGAGAAGTTTGTGGACACACACGTGGATGGGTTTGTCCAGTGGCCGTCCAGTTGGACTTCAGCGTGAGTGAGTGTGCTGATTCACGATACGAGGAACTCGCCTCCCTCGGCAGGAAACAAACGGTCAAGCGCACAGACTGACTTTCAAAATAAAACTTTAGAAAACAAATTCTTCCAGGAGAGTGAATGGATCAAAGTAAGGCTTTACAATGATCCCAGCTGAGACGTGGGTCGTTGACACCTGACCGGGACGTCTCCAGCTTTCCCAGAGGAGAGAGCAGGTTGACAGTTCGTTCTCCTCCAAAACTCTAACTTCCAAATAGGAAGTGCCCATTATATGGGGGAGGTGGGGTCTCCCCACCTCCTCAACGGCTACAGGCTGGTTAACAAAATAAAAGATGGAAGTATGATCCCATAGGCAGAAAGTCTCTTGACGGACAGCAGGAAAACTGTTTACATAAACAGCCAGGTGGCCTGCTGGTGAGCACAGAAAATGTTATGGCTAACTTCATAGACAACACAAAAGAAGCTGCAAGTTAAACGTTTACTCTGACCTTGTGCTTTAGATTCAAAGACTACTTGTTCTGCCGAAATAAACCAGCCGAAGGGTCAAAGTCATGCAAGTAACAGATCATCATTGAAATGATAAAAATACTGTTTGATCAATTCTGAATTAACACACATTAAAGAGAAAGTTCAATCTGATTAATTAGTGTCCATTAATTCATAATAATTGTAAAAATATATAAGTGTCCATCTGTCTCCTTGAGGGCTTCAAGAAGGCGTAACACTTAGAGTTTCAGAGAGATGTGGAGAGGTGTACTTGAAGGTCAAGACAGAGGCCTATATCACTACATCAGCATAAAGACTAATTTTGTGTTCTATATTTTTACACTTTATGCCTTTAATGTCAGCAGTTTGCCTTATTGCTGCTGCTAAAGGTTCAATAAACATAGCAAATAATGCGGGTGAAAGAGGGCATCCCTGTCTTGTGCCCCTCTCTAAACAAAAGCTTGAAGATAATTGATTATTTGTCCTGACACATGCTTTTGGTGAGTTGTATAATATTTTTAACCAATTAATAAAATAGTTTCCAAATCCAAATTTAATCAAGGTAGCATATAAAAAATTCCAATTTACTCTATTGAATGCTTTCTCTGCATCTAAAGATAAGATAACTGTTTCAATATTTTTACTATATGAATACTCTATTAAATTATATAATCTGCGAGTGTTTGTAGTTGAGTGTCTTCCTTTTATAAATCCAGTTTGATCTGGATGAATAATGAAAGGAGTTATCCTCTCTAATCTTTTAGAGAGGGCTTTACAAATAATTTTTACATCAACATTAATAAGAGAGATTGGACGATAACTTGTAGGTAATATTGGGTCCTTGCCTGATTTTAAAAGGAGACTAATGTTGGCTGAGTTCATATGTGTTGGAAGCCTGCCATTTTCTTCTGATTCTAATAGCATTCTGTAAAATATTGGTTCCAATATATTCCAAAATTCTTTATAAAATTCTGCTGGATAGCCATCTGGACCAGGAGATTTTTTATTTGGCATTTTTTTGATGGCTTCATGGAGTTCTGCTGATGTTAATGGTGAGTCCAGTTCTGATGATTGACTACTATTTAATTTTGGAAGTGTTAATCTATCCAAGAATTGATTTATATCCGCATCTGTTGGATTTATTTGTGGAGTGTATAGATTTTTATAAAAATCTCTAAAAACACTGTTTCCTTTTCTCATCATAAGTTATGTTTCCATTTGTGTCTTTAATACCGTAGATAGATGTTTTTTCTTCGTTTAGCTTGAGTTGTTCGCTAAAAAGCTCCCTGATTTATTACTGTGTTCAAAATGTTCTAATCGAAGCCTTTGTACCAAGAATTTGTTTTTCTTGTCAATGAATTCATTTAGCTCTAATTTTAACTTGCATAGTTTTTCCTGTATATCCTCTCCTTGTATACCTTCTAGTAATTTTATGGATTTCTCTAATTCCTCAATAAGTTTATTTTCTTTTTTCTTTTTATTTGTTGAATTTGATATAATTTTTCCTCTCATAACTGTCTTCCCAGCCTCCCAAAGTGTACATGCTGATGTTTCTGGCAAGTCATTAAACTCTAAATACAATGTCCATTCTTTTTTAAAATATTCTATAAATTCTTCATCTTTTAGTAGTGAAGTATTTAATCTCCAATTTATACTTTTTGGGGTTTCTTTATTATTAGTTAAATTTAATGTAACTGGTGCATGATCGCTGACAGCAATAGGGTGTATCTTAGTGTCTGAAATGTTTGTCAGCAATGAATTGCTTACTATGAAATAATCCAAACGAGAATAAGAATTATGCACATGTGAAAAAAAAGAATATTCTCTGCTATCAGGGTGAAGAGAACGCCATGCATCGCATAGTCCATAATCATTCATATACTGTTTAACTATATTTATGGATTGCCGACCGCGTTGAGTTCCTACTGTATTCAGCCTGTCTATTTTATCGTCTAAACAAACGTTGAGATCACCTCCCATCACCATTGAGAAATCCATGTGATTTGATAGAATAGAAAAGAGATCATGAAAAAACGCGGCGGCGTCCACATTTGGCCCATATACACTAACAATACAATATTTTTCACTGAGTATGCTTAATTTTAATATTATATATCTACCGTGTGGATCTATAATTGTATCTAATATTGTGAAGTTAACATTTTTATGTATTAATATTGCTACACCCCTTTGTCTCGAGTTATAGCAGGCTGAAAATACATTAGGAAATTCATCAGATTTAAGCTCATCCACAGTTGAGGTTAATTTATGAATTTCTTGGAGTAGTTGTTGTGTCCGCACCACAAGGCCAGGCGGCTCACCTCGTTCCTGTAGTCCGTCTCATCGTTGTTGCTGATGAGACCTACCACTGTTGTGTCGTCCGCAAACTTGATGAAGTGGTCATCTGTGATGAATCTCCAGATGCAGGACCGTCTGTGGCAGTAGTAGATTCACCTTAGCACTTTGTGGAAGATGTGAGGTTTCCTCATTGCTAGCAACATTAGCATTTGGAGGTCAGACAGGAGCCTAAGAAAAGCACAAAGAAAAACAAGATTATAACCAGGCAATACCAAAAAACAATATAATAAAACAAAAACAAACAAACATAAGAAATTGTCATAACTAAAGGGCGAGATACACTCGAGCGTCCTCATGATACGCCAATACGCAGCGTACGTACGCCCCGTACGCAGCGTAGCCCCGCGTAGCCCCTCAGGGCATGTACGCGCAAAGCTTTTTTTTTACTACGCATACGCGATGCGCGATGCGCGCATACGCGATGCACGGTGTCCTCCAATAAACGGTACAGAACGTTGTGGCTGGAAATGTGTTCACATCGGACTGTTGTTGGTGAGACACACTCCAGTTCCCGCATGAAGTAAAATGGATGAGATGATCTGTGAAGAGGTGAGGAGACACAGGAATTTGTATGACACCTCCTTACGAGAGTACAAAGACCTACAAATGACCCGGAATGCATGGAACGAAGTGGCTGCGACCGTGGGAAGGGACGTCGACTTTTGCAAATCCAGGTGGAAATACATGAGGGACAGATTTGTGCGGGCAAAGAAAAACAAGAAGGGCAAAAGTGGCGATGGGGCCGGTTCAGGTGACCCACCAATCTATAAGATACTGTCCTGGCTGAACATTTTCATCAAAACCAAAGACACAGAGACCAATGTGCCTGCAGTAAGTATTTTCTATTTATAAGCTAATTAATAATGTAATTAATTATCCAAAAATCGTCACACTTCATAAAAAAAAATACAATTGAATTATTAATCATACACTTCTTAAATAAGTTGTAATAAAGATATTTTTCATCAACATTCAATCGCTCTGCATTGTGTACTTGATAGGACATCAGCTATGGCTCCAGTGGTGTTCCTTCTCCAGCCTGTGACGTTCCTTCTCCTGTCAGCACCATGAACAACAGCTCCAACCAAAACAGCTCATCGCATTTTTCATCTGAACTCCCCTCCACTTCAAGTTCCTCCAGCAATAACACACTGGCTCCAACTGAACCTGCATGCTCCAGTGAGTTTACTGCCCCACCTGCCCCTGACTTTCCTGATGAACCACCTGCCCCAAGGCAGTCACCTGGCCCTAGACATTCACATGCCCCAAGGCAGTCACCTGCCCCTAGACATTCACCTGCCCCTAGACATTCACCTGCCCCAAGACAGTCAGCTGCACCTCGCACCAGCACACCACCAGCGAAGCAGGGAAGGAAGAGGAGATGGGCTGCTACAGCGGACACAGAGACCGCTGCATTGGCGAACCGGCTCGAAGCAATTGATCGGGAAAAGGAAGACGAAGACGAAGACGAAGACACACATTTCGGGGCGGTAGTTGCTCACCAGATCAGAGCCATACCAGAAGCAGACAGACCAGAAGTTCGATTTCTCATTCACCAATTGCTTTTTAACTTTAGGCAACGATATAAAAATCAGCAACCATTAACAAACGAGCAACAATTAACAAATGAGCCGACGTACACCCTGCATCTGCAGCCACTGTAAATTTTTATTGGAAGTTATTATTTAGAAGTTGTTTTTTAGAAGTGTTCATTTTGTAGAAGTGTTCATTTTATAGAATTGGTGTTTTTTTTAAAGTGTTCGTTTTATAGAAGTGTTGTATTTGAAAACTATTCATTTTATAGTTCATTTTGTAGTAGTGTAGTTTTTTTGCAAGTGTTCATTTTACAGTAGTAAATGTTCATTTTATAGAATTGGTGTTTATTTTTAAAAATGTTCGTTTTATAGAAGTGTTGTATTTGAAAACTATTCATTTTATAGTTCATTTTGTAGTTGTGTAGTTTTTTTACAAGTGTTCAATTTACAGGAGTTGTATTTCAAAGATGTTGATTTTATAGAACTGTTGTTTTTCAGAAGTTTTGTTTAAAGTGTTATTAAAGACTGTTAAAATGTCAATGCCAGTGCTTTCACCTTATTTTATAGATATACTTTTTTCACTGATATACCACTATGCAAAAAACTCAGGACTGTATTACTGCAATTAAGCTGTAGATAAAAAAACTTCCCCATATGTATTTTTTTTATTTTACATCTCAAAGTAATTTACTTTCATACAAAAGCTCATTATTCTTCAAACAAAATGACGAACAGATGAATGTTGTTATCAATTTATTGATAGGCAATCACACATTCAGCCTTCCTCTTGTTATTGTGGCCTGTTGCCAGGGCACTGAACCATCTGGTGATGAGAAGAAGTCACGCAGGTTGTTCCTCACTGCATAGGCAGTTCTTCCAGCACTCCTTGTGGCGGCAGTTCTTCTTAATGGAGTCTCCAGATCGTTTCCTGCAACCTGCCTCCATTCTCCTATACGGATGAGAAACAAGTAAAGAAATCATTAGAGTGGGTGGGTTGTATTCTACTCTTTAGATGAGCTACGGAAGAAAATAAATGTTCCGGTATGTGACTTTGTGCATGATTACCTGGTACGATGTCTCCTGATGGCGTGTCAGTGTCCACGTAATTTGTGGGTATGTACTGCCTGGAATCGTCATTGTAGGCCAGCCAGTTGTGTAAAGCAACACATGCTTTTACAACATGGACACTTTTGGCTGGATTATATTCCATGGCGCGGCCGAACACCCTCCATCTGGATGACAAGATGCCAAAAGCGTTCTCGATTGTTCTCCGAGCCCTGCAGTGGCGGTAGTTGTACACCTGTTGCGCTTCCTCCAGATTTGAGCCTGTGCATGAAAAAATATCAAAATTATTAATAAATGCATTTCGGTTTATTTATTTTTCACCTGTTCAAAAGGAAGTTGTCGCAGAGCACGTTTCACCATCGATTTGTAGTCATAACAGCAATTATAATAGAAGTCGTAATATTACTCGTTCCCAAAGATGAATGCAGACCTTCTTCTCTCTCTCATTGCGCAGCTGTATCCCACCAAAACAACCGCATCATTTATTAATAAGCTTACCAGGATATGGACGCATAAGATTTTGATGGAGTGGAAACGCTGCATCCCCCACAAAAACATGCGGACTCTCCACAGTGGTCCCAGGTAGTACAGCAGGTGGTGGAAGTTCCAGGGTACTTTTCATCAGCTGTTGCCCAAACACACTCTCCTGGAAGACGCCGCCATCACTCTGACGTCCATATGCTCCCACATCCACCATCGTGAAGCGGTAATGTGCGTCACACGCAGCCAGGAGGACGAGAGAGTGGGTCCCTTTGTAATTAAAGTAGTCACTCCCAGATGACGGAGGGCAACGAATCCTGACATGTTTACCATCCACTGCTCCTGATAACAAACAATAATTTCATTGTTTTGAGGTATTTATAGTTTATTTCTTACCTGAAATTCATTCATTCAACTTTTATTTGGACAGGTTAATCCCTGTTAATGAAATTTGTTAATACATCAAATGTTTACTACAAATGTGATCAATTTCATCATGTTTACATGTTAGTGCTGAATTAAATGTTTCATAAATGTTTACCACATTAATTTTTATTAAATGAGAAAAAATAACCACTTGTTATTATTCAACTGTAAAAATATTTCAAAACAACGAGTCCAGCAGCTCCTCTGGGGGAATCCCAAGGCGTTCCCAGGCCAGCCGAGAAACATAGTCCCTCCAGCGTGTCCTGGGTCTTCCTCTGGGTCTCCTCCCGGTGGGACATGCCCGGAACACCTCACCAGGGAGGCGTCCAGGAGGCATCCTAACCAGATGCCCGAGCCACCTCAACTGGCTCCTCTCGATGTGGAGAAGAGGGATTTTAACCTCAGCACATCATTCATTTTATACTTTTGTTGGCTGTAAATGGGACCCTGTATACACAGTTTCATTCCACCTCACGTACAACATGTGATGTGAATGACAATAAAGAACCTTGACTCTCACACAGTCTAATATCAAAGCCTCTGTCAGATAACAACGTCCTTCTGTTATGAGCTTGTCACCTCCATCCCTTGAAGAGAAAAAGACACAGGTATTAGACAGAGTTTTGTGTGACACCTTAAACAATGATGACAAAACAAGGAAGTCCTATTTAATACTTTAAATTTACTTTTTCCAGCTGGTTTTTATTCAGCTCTGACCTGTTCTGTAACAGATGACTACTACCTTTCTGTTTGTGCATGAAGAAATTGTTTTATATGGTACTACCTGAGCAACATTTGACGGTGTATTTGTAGCTGCTGGTCCCTGTTCCTCCTCATCTGCAGCCTGACTGAGCTCTTCTGGAGTTTAATTCATTTCATATGAAGGTCTGCCTTGACAAGGATAGATCAGAACACAGATCAGTATTAATACAGTAACAGTGACAACACACTAGAAACTTTAAACTGTTTATTTCACAAAAACACAGCTGTCCACTCTGTCTAAAATAAGACAACGTTATATAAAAAATATAATAATAATAATAATAATAATGAATTCAATTTATAACGCGCTTTTCATTAGTGAAAATCTCAAAGCGCTACACACATTGAATGCTACACACATATAAACCCAACCATAGGCTGACCCACTTCTATGAACTAAACACCCGGACAAAATCGTGCCAAAAATTATGGCACAACTCCAACAAAACAAATTTATACTACTGTTTACATTCACTGTTTACATTTATTACTACTGTTTACATTCATTACTACTGTTTACATTTATTACTACTGTTTACATTCATTACTACTGTTTACATTTATTACTACTGTTTACATTCATTACTACTGTTTACATTTATTACTACTGTTTACATTTACACTACCGGTACTTTTTATATCTACACTACCGCTGATATATACTGTATATTTTTTACTAGCCTTACTGTATATGCCACTTTACCTCTATACCAATATCAACTGCCTCATACATATACTGTGTACATAAACTTCATATGCTGCTTTGTCACTCTATTACAAATGTCAATGCCAGAACTTTCATTTTATTTTATAGATATACTTTTTACACTTTTTTACACTTTTATACTACTATGAAAAAACTCAGGACAGTATTACACTTTTATTATTTCATTTTATGCTTATGTTTATTAAATGTTTCAGTGTTTTAGTGTTTAAATGGTTACTGTTGCACCGAGGGACGGAGAGAAATGCAATTTCAATCCTGTGTATGTCCTGTACATATTGCAGTTTTGACAATAAAGTTGACTTTGACTTATACACTCACCAGTGTCTTGAACAAACTAGCAGTTATTTTGGGACATGGAGAAATTGTTTTATATGGTACTACCTGAGCAACATTTGATGGTGTATTTGTAGCTGCTGCTCCTCCATCTGCAGCCTGACTGAGCTCTTCTGGAGTTTAATTCATTTCATATGAAGGTCTGCCTTGACAAGGATAGATCAGAACACAGATCAGTATTAATACAGGCCATTCGTCTCCTTTTTGTCATGGCTGACACATTATCTCCCTCACGTTGTTTCCAGGTGGGGAAACTATAAAACGAAACTCCGTTTTCTATCTTTTTACCTTTCTGGTCGTGGGAGCGGACATTACATCCAATTACACAACAAGTTCGACCCATTGCAAAACTGTTAAAACTTCTTTGATTCCAACAAAAAAACGAGAGACAGAGCTTCTTTTAATAAGGCTTCAAAAATGTCGCTAACGATCCCATGATGCATTGCGCCGTGGACCATCATGCATTGCGCCGCGGACCAGTGACGTCACGCTCCAAAGCTCTATATCGATCAGTGGTGCTTGTATGTTACAGACTGTCGCACCGCGAGAGTGTGTGTGTGCGCGCCGACAGAAAGGAGGAAGACAGAGACGATCTCTGCAAAGGGAGTGGCTATGGTTGAACCTCTTTTATACTCAGGCAAGACGATGTGACGTCATAACTGAGCAGACACGCCACAACTGAGCATTTGAACTAATAGTAACATCCATCCATCCATTATCTTTACCCGTTTATTCCATTTTGGGTCACGGTGGTCGCCGGTGCCCATATCCAGCAATCACAGTGCGAGGGGCAGGGTACACCCTGGACAGGTCGCAAGTCCATCACATGGTACTAATACAGGTAGTCCCCGACTTACGAGCGAGTTCCGTTACAACGAGTATCTCGTAAGATGAAAAACTCGTAAGTCCGACAACGCACGTGCTATCTCGTAAAACCGGAACAGCGCTCGTAAATAGGAAAAAAGACGCCAAAGTGCCTTAGTGCCAACTGCAGCTGTACTTTTAGTTATTTTCATCACAGAAACAGCATACTGTACTGTACAGTACAAAACAGATAAATAAAAATATAATTTCTTACTTTGAGCTGATCAAGCTTGTCTCGTCTGTTAGCACGTCCGAGCATGTCGGGGCTCCATACATTCTGCTGCTCTAACGTCGTCCAAACTGTTTAGAGGAAGGACTGTTAGCTTGTTAAGTCCATACATTTGAAGCCATAAAAGGAGTTTACTTTAATAAACTTACCGAAAGCCGTTTCTCTGCGGTGTTCGTTAGCCACCGCCATTAGGCCTGCACTCATTAGCTCCGTGCTAACGAGTCCATCCATCCCAAAAAGGCTGTCTGAGCTGCTTCTTCACGTTAGCTGAATGTCCATCCAACATCTTAGGCTGCTAGGCGGACATCGAGGCGAGCTCCCGGCCGCCGGTTCGGTTTGGTTCTGGTGGGGGTCCGCTTATCATTTAGCCTTAGCTTAACCGATGGGCTAATGTTGTCGCGCAGCACTTTTTAAGAGCGATCGCGGAGGATCGCGGTGGTTGCTCCACAACAGACACGTCCACAAAGTTCACAGAGAGTTTCCAGCTCATTTATCCGTATGAGGCAACCTCTGATCGCACGCACGGTCCTAAAAAGCCAGCAGCTCCCACCCAGCATGTCCGCCAGCTCCCGGTCCCGGGATGTCGGATTGGTAGCTCTGCTCGTTGCCTGTCAGGCGGCAGGGCAGTGGGAGCTCCGCTTAGGTCTGCTCGTTATATTTCAGGCGGGGGGAATTTGGGAGCGATCGCTAATACAGTACAGAGTACACTAAAAATTGAAATAAAACATAAAAATAACAATTATACTTTATTTATAAAGCCATTTAAAACGACCACAGCTGCAACAAAGTGCTGTACACATGAAATTAAGAACATTTAAACACACACACACAAAAAAAAAAAATTGAATGTCATATTTTTTATTAATTATGATAATCTCGTAAAGTTGGATCCTCGTAAGTCCATACGCTCGTAATTCGGGGACTACCTGTAGTAACATTAACGTGTAATTCACCAGTTCAACCCATAGGACTACCGTAAACACGTTTTTAGACCAAATATTGCCGATTTAAACAAATACGAACAATTACATGAAAATTAACACAGACATAGTGCTATGAAATCTTTTGAACACATTCTAGGGAGTTTATCCGCTAAAAAAAGTTACATTTGCATTTAGTTCCTCTTTAATGATGTCATCTTTCAATGCATTCATATATAATACAAAAAAAAAAATCATAGGTAATTTAAGACGTCCAGTTAACAATTTAAAATGTGCAACATTAAGAATTAGCTGGGATGCCTGTACAGTCATCAGATTTTTCTTTTTCTTTCAAACAACAGAAAAACAATCCAGCTGTGAACAACAGAACAACATTTTGTCTTTTATGGTGCCCACTGAAACACAAACTAAAGAAAAGTGTCCCTGAGGAGTTTTTTTCCTCATAAAACTATGATACTTCTCTATTTATTACCTACTCTTTCTCACTTCCCATCACAAGACGCAGAAAATCTTGTGTTCCTGCAGGTTTTTGTTGCACAATACTCAGGAGTAACATTCTCATTGCTGAGCAGTCGTGTGTATTCACATGACATCTGACCTGCAGCTTTTCATCATATTGTAACTCACAGAAAAGGATTTGTAGCTGTGTTAATTTCCTCTGCTAGAAGGTAAAAGGGATTAGCTTGTGCTTTGTAAATGTTGTTTTCATTAATTGTTCTGTGTCTGCAGCTTTCTGCAGACTAGCGTGCTTGCAGTCATTACACTCAGACACAAGCATAAACAAAGAAAAACAACAAAATTTCCTCATTTCTGTTTACCGTTGACACTTTCACCCTTAGCTGCTTCTAAATCCACCATTCACAACAGCTGCTGAAATTGCATGCTCTTCCACTCACACAAACAAGTGACACACACACACGGGAAATACAATGATAAGCACACACATTGTCTTCTCTGTGAGTAGTATGACATTATTCTCTGCAGCAGAAGCTGGAGCACATCTAAAAGCCTCCTCCCTCAGTCAGCCCCTGCACCCCCAC
>JBBPBX010020866.1:0-13480 GCA_038048925.1 Garcialebias charrua | reverse complement strand
TGTGAGGTGCTGGCTGACATCTTCACCACCTCACTTGCACTGGAGTTAGTTCCCACCTGCCTGAAGACCGCGACCATCATCCCAGTCCCAAAGAGCTCCACAGTGACTGGTCTGAATGACTATAGACCGGTGGCCCTCACCCCGATAGTCGCTAAATGTTTTGAGAAACTGGTCATGTCCCACATCAAGGCAACCGTCAACATCAATGAGGACCCTCATCAATACGCATACCGTGAGAACCGATCAACAGAGGACGCCATTTCTTCCGTGGTCCACACTGCTCTCACCCACCTGGATCAGAAAGACTCATACGTGCGTCTGCTCTTTGTGGACTTCACATCTGCCTTCAACACCATGATCCCCCAAACTCTGATAGACAAACTATCTACACTTGGACTAAGCCCCTCTATTTGTAACTGGATACTAGACTTCTTAACAGATAGACCACAGTCCGTGAAGATCCACAACTTCTCCTCCTCCACCATAACCCTCAGCACTGGCTCTCCTCAGGGATGTGTGCTGAGCCCCCTTCTGTTCACTCTGCTCACATATGATTGTACAGCCACACTTCCAGGCTGTCATATTGTTAAGTTTGCAGATGATACAGCGGTGGTGGGATGCATTACAAACAATGATGAGTCCAGCTACAGACAGGAGGTGGAACACCTGGAGAGCTGGTGCAAAGAGAACAATCTTCACATGAATGTGAAGAAGACAAAGGAGATGATTGTGGACTTCAGAAGGAACAAACACACCCATGCCCCACTGAAAATAGGTGGGTCTGCAGTGGAAGTGGTCTCCAGCTACAAATACTTGGGTGTACACATGAATGATAACCTCAGCTGGAGCAACAACACCACCAGCCTGATCAAGAAAGGTCATCAGAGACTCTACTTCCTCAGACGGCTGAGACGAGCTGGTCTGAGCAGCCCAGTCCTCACCTCCTTCTACAGGTGTGCAGTGGAGAGCATCCTGTGCTCCAGCATCAACGTGTGGCATGGAGGCTGCACAGTTGAAGAGAGGAAAGCTCTGCAGAGAGTGGTGAAGGCTGCACAGAAGTCTGTTGGAGTCAGTCTCCCCACCATCACAGACATTTACACCTCCAGATGCAGGAAAAGAGCCACCTGCATCATGAAAGACCTCACTCATCCAGCACACTCACTCTTTGCCCCACTCCCCTCAGGACGGAGGTTGAGGAGCATCAAGTGTAGAACCACTAGACTGAGGAACAGCTTCTACCCTGAGGCTGTTAGACTCATGAATAAATAAAAATAAAATAAAAAATAAACACTGCAAAATATCACATTGTGCTGATGCTGATCTGTTTTCTTGTTGCTGTGTTCATCTGTGTTCATCTGTGACCATCTGCTCATACAAACTCATGTTCGTGCTGCTGTGTATTACTAGTTGATGCTTTTCTTAGTTAGCTGTGTATTACTAGTTGATGCTTTTCTTAGTTAGTTCTAGATGTTATTACTGTTTTTCTCTTTCATTTGTTGTTGGATGTAACTGGGACCTCGTTGGATGTAACTGGGACCTCGTGTACATAATCTTCCTGGAGGAAATAAAGGCATGGATGAATCAGAATTTTCTTCAATTAAACTGCTCCAAGACTGAGGCCATATTGATTGGCACCCCTCACCAGATACAAACATCAACTTTAACAACAATCTCCTTCTCTGGTCAAGACATCCCCCTCTCCACCTCTGTTACAAATCTTGGAATAAAAATGGACTCTCATCTTACATTTGAAAATCACATTAAGCATCTGTTTAAAACCTGCTTCTTCCATCTTCGAAACATCTCCAGACTTCGCCCATCTCTGACTTTTCCTGATGCTGAGAAACTCGTCCATGCCTTTGTCTCCTCCAGGCTCGACTACTGCAACTCCCTGTTTATTGGTATCCCTGGCAAAAACCTTCAGAAACTTCAATACATTCAAAACAGTGCAGCAAGGATTCTGTTGAGAGTTCGTAAATTTGAACATATTACACCCATTCTCCATAACCTCCATTGGCTTCCTGTCACCTACAGAATTCAGTACAAAACTGCTCTCATTACCCATCAATGCTTGCACGGCACTTCACCTGACTATCTAAAGGACATTCTTGCACCATATTCATCCACCCGGTCTCTACGATCACAGAACAGTAATTTCCTTCATATTCCTCGGACCAAGTTGAGGACCATGGGAGACCGAGCATTCTGTGTGGCTGCCCCCCGCCTGTGGAACTCCCTCCCTGACGACCTGAGAGCTCCACAGTCACTGGTTGACTTTAAAAGCAGCATAAAGACCTTTCTTTTTAAGCAAGCCTATTCTGCCTCCACATGATTTTATCTTTGATCTTAGCTGATATCATTATTGATTTTACTTGATTTTATCACTTGTTTTATTTTATTTATTTTTTAAGCAAGCCTAATCTGCATCCACATGATTTTATCTTTGATCTTAGTCGATATTATTATTGATTTTATTTGATTTTATCACTTGTTTTATTTTGATCTTTGCTTTATTACACTTTGTAGCACTTTGAGATTTTTATTAATGAAAAGTGCATTATAAATGGAATTCATTATTATTATTATTATTATTATCTCGTTTTCATCTCATGTACCACATGCGGTGCAAATGACAATAAAGACTCTCTGACTCTGACTCTGACTCTCTATCGGGCAAGTTGTATTTATTCTGTCATGCCAACTAGTTTTAGCGATGTTACATGTTGTCCGGAGCGGAAACAGCTGATCAGTCACATGACGTGAATGTTCGCTACGGCAGTCGGTCGGAAATCTGTTTCCATCTGTCGTTTTGCGCATCTGCTCATTTTCGAAGATCCCAAAAACCACCTCAAGTGAGCGTATAAACTTTTTGGCGAATTTGAGGAAGTAAATTCGCATTTTGCCGTTTCCATTAAGCTTTTCTGCTGCGATACTTCAAAATGCGCAGCTAGAAACCTTGATGGAAACACGGCTAATAAGACACTGGTTTTCTGACCTTTTCCCTTCTACCAGTATGTTTGCAAAGTTATGTCCCAGCAACAGGATTCTTTGCACAATCAACATCACAAGTTTGAAATTTGCCCATTCAAGATTTGTACCCTTGTCAGTTTTAGACATTGCAGCTCTTCACTGGTGTTTGAATTTTTTGCAGCTTTTACAATGCTATTGTTTGAGTCTGAATCAGTGTTTGATTGCACCCCCCTCTACCATTAACACCTCCTTGACAGCTTCAAGAGTTTCCTGTTATTACCATTCTATTCTCAGTCTTCGCCTTCCTTTCTTCAGTAAACACAGCTGTTCGCCTGTTGCGGGGAGAAAAGATTGGCGCTGGGATTGACATGTGATGGAAAAACAGAAAACAATGTGTGACCTGGCAGCTCCGTATGAACTGTAGCAATCCCATATCAGCCTCAAACAACGAAATCGAAGGTTCCACTTGTGCGTCCCTGAAGAGAAAAACACATTATTTTTATTATCAGCCCATAATTTTACCCACTGTTGACCTGCCAATAAGGCAGACATATTAGGCATAGAGCCATCCAAGAAGCCACCTCATTTACATGGAAATTGCTCTGTAAAGATACGGTAAATGTACTTTTTTTTTCTTTTGCGCAGAATTACCCTGAGTAAATTTATATAGGCCTATACTCTCGAAGTTTGAATTCAAAGTATATTTGTCACCTGATGGAAGTTTAGTCAGCAAATGTATTCAAGTAAGAAATGTTGAAATTAATGAATGGCATGAAGTGTGTCAGGAAACAAATTGCCTGACAGCATGAAGAACACTTTCCTCATTTTTTTATGTGAAATTGTTTCCAGACTAGGTACTCTGGCTGTGATCAGGAGCTTTGAAAAACTTTGATTCCACTCATTTTCAGTTCAAACAGAATCACAAAACACAGCAGTTCTGCCTTGTAGAATTATGCTGTTTAATGGGGGAATTGTCTGTAGGTTAATTTCCTTCATTGACATTGTTTTAATAAACGCTTAACAGAAAAGAAAAAAAAAGATTTTCTTTCACTTCTTTTGATTATGAGTGGCATGTACAAAAGTGTTCTCTCTAGTCTCTAGAAAAAGCCTAATTTGTTTTAATACTCTAAATCAAAACAATTTATATTTGATTCCAGAAAACTTAAAACTTGAATATGTGCCCCATATTGTGTAAATGTTCTAATCCTTCATATTTTCCTGTGTAAAGGGGTTAATGGGGGGTCAGTTTAATACTGACCTCCTTTTTACCTTAATTAATTTACTTATTCAGATTGAATAGTAAATTCACGGATTCTCTTCTTTTTCAGTTTATTCAATATTTCTGTGATCTTTATGATGGATAAATAAACAGAGCCATTAAGTGACAAAGACGTTAACTTAGTTTGATATGTCAAAGAGACACTATCATTTATTTAGAATAAATCAACTAAATTAACACCATTACACTTGATTGACATGATTTCACTTTCTTTCAATTTAAAACGTCAGCACACTTAAATTCAACACAACAGACATAAATATTGGATGTTAACATATTTAGTCTGTGGGCTCTTTTAGCTTAAAAATATAGTTTCCAGCTTAGATAGAGAGGGGAAAGAGTAGGAGGAATAAGAGGTTGGAGAGATTAAGTTATTTATCTCGAGTGTAACCAGAGATGACACATTCCATCCGACTTCGGCTAAATCCCAGGTACGTTTGTAAACCGCTCTTTACCTTTTGACGATGCGTCTGATAAAGATATTGCCAGCCTCCCAGGTGCACAGAGTCCTTCCGGCCCTCGTACGTCTGAACTGGTCGTTTACTTCCAACGTCTCCTCGGATCCGCGTCAGCCGTCAGAAACATGTGGCAGCTTCTGGCTGACTTCAAGACGAGATGTTTCTCAAAGAAAGTTCATTAAGAACTTTGGAGCTTTTGCTCGGGGAACTGGATGGAGGCGTCCATCAGTTCTAGCTGACAAGTTAGTCTTTGGCTCTTGACCAAGCTTGACCAGCTGCAAGGCAGAGAGCTTTCAGGTCTCCGTCCATTCAAACTCTCTGTCCATTCAAAGACTGAAGCGTTTCCGCACAGTTAGAACTTAAAAGCAGGAACACAGAGAGGAGTTCACTTGCCTTATCAAACCCAAGGTTACAAGCCAGCAGCAGAGAGAAATGTTTAGGAAAAAAGACAGATAACGCTGGAGCCCTGCTCATCAGACTGTCTCTGAGTTTCTAAACAAAACCGTCCGGTCTCTGTGACCCGAAGGCTTCACCTTTAAACACAGCAGTGAAGACAGTTTAACTCTCACAGAATAACACAGCTTAAAAAGCACACATCATGAAAATGACAAAAGTTATTCTTTTGATCACATTAGGATAAAATCAAAGATAGAAATAGTCTCTTTTGGTGACTATATTTATCAGATTATATCTAAATGAATGATTTTGTAGTAAATGTCTTGCTTTACTGAGAGGTCAGTAAAGGTCATCACTGGACAGTTCAAAAACCTTAATTTGACCCTGGGTAGGTCCATTACACCTGTTAAAATAATCCAATAATTCACAGATTAAGGAGAAGCTAAATGACATGTGAGCAGTTAAATGGCAGAGATACCTTCTATGGTGGAGGTACTTTTGGGGTTTAGTTTATTTTTCCAGTTTTTTTAATGTTCTTGCTTTTTATTCTTGAGTTCTGGTCGTTATGTGTTGCCCTGGTTTATAAAGTTGAAGATTCATCCCTTGAGATTTCTCCTCTGTTTTACTGCCTATTTTTTCACTAGACTTCAGTGAGTAATCAGCCCTTGTAACTTATTTTTCCATTGCTCCCACAGCGTGTAAAGTCTTGGTTCTTCTTATCTCACCACTGGATTCTTGTATTAAAATCTATTGCTGATCCAGTTTTGCTTTTCAGTTTTACTTGTTGGCTCAGTTTTTGTTAATTTACATCAATAAACTGCTGTATTTACGTCACAAGATGCATATTTAATAAGAAACTAGCTCAGTGAACCAGAAGCTACAAAAAACTACAGCCAAAATATGAGCATCTATTTATTTATTTCAGTTTCTGTTGAATAATCAACCATTTAACAAATGTGAAAATTTTGCACACATATGAACAACAAAACTATCATACACAAAAAAATGCTATGTTGTATGGTCTGGAGTCAGCGATATTGACAAAACAACAGAAGAAAGAACTGGAAGTGGCAGATTTGAAGATTTTAAGGTTAGCCGTGGGAGTGACAAGGATGGATATGATTAGGAATTAGATCATCATAGATTGAAGAAAAATAAGAAAAACAGCAGGCGGAAGAAATTGGGAAAGTGGGAGAAAAAAATATCAGAGTCAGAGTCAGAGAGTCTTTATTGTCATTTGCACCGCATGTGGTACATGTGATGAAAACGAGATTATGTACACGGGGTCCCAGTTACATCCAACAACAAATGCAAGAGAAAAACAGTAATAACATCTAGAATTAACTAAGAAAAACATCAACTAGTAATACACTAAGCCCTAATATAGTGGAAAAACATCATTATAAACAGCAGCACGAACATGAGTCTGTATGAGCAGATGGTCACAGATGAACACAGATGAACACAGCAACAAGAAAACAGATCAGCATCAGCATGATGTGATATTTTGCAGTGTTTATTTTTATTTTATTTTTATTTATTCATGAGTCTAACAGCCTCAGGGTAGAAGCTGTTCCTCAGTCTAGTGGTTCTACATTTGATGCTCCTCAACCTCCGTCCTGAGGGGAGTGGGGCAAAGAGTGAGTGTGCTGGGTGAGTGAGGTCTTTCATGATGCAGGTGGCTCTTTTCCTGCATCTGGAGGTGTAAATGTCTGTGATGGTGGGGAGACTGACTCCAACAGACTTCTGTGCAGCCTTCACCACTCTCTGCAGAGCTTTCCTCTCTGCAACTGTGCAGCCTCCATGCCACACGTTGATGCTGGAGCACAGGATGCTCTCCACTGCACACCTGTAGAAGGAGGTGAGGACTGGGCTGCTCAGACCAGCTCGTCTCAGCCGTCTGAGGAAGTAGAGTCTCTGATGACCTTTCTTGATCAGGCTGGTGGTGTTGTTGCTCCAGCTGAGGTTATCATTCAAGTGTACACCCAAGTATTTGTAGCTGGAGACCACTTCCACTGCAGATCCACCTATGTTCAGTGGGGCGTGGGTGTGTTTGTTCCTTCTGAAGTCCACAATCATCTCCTTTGTCTTCTTCACATTCATGTGAAGATTATTCTCTTTGCACCAGCTCTCCAGGTGTTCCACCTCCTGTCTGTAGCTGGACTCATCATTGTTTGTGATGCATCCCACCACCGCTGTATCATCTGCAAACTTAACAATATGACAGCCTGGAAGTGTGGCTGTACAATCATATGTGAGCAGAGTGAACAGAAGGGGGCTCAGCACACATCCTTGAGGAGAGCCAGTGCTGAGGGTTATGGTGGAGGAGAAGTTGTGGATCTTCACAAACTGTGGTCTGTCTGTTAAGAAGTCTAGTACTGATAGGGTTAGGTGGTATAATATGATATGATATGATAGGTGGATCAATACTTAATCCAACAGTTGTGGAAATAATTTTCCTGTAATTGTCCTATGGCGACTGCATTTTAATTCTTGATGAAGTGTCTGACCATGTGGGAGGAGAGGAGAACACAGGAAAAAGCATCAAACAACATGCTAACACAAGTTCAGACAAGCAGTAAACGCTCAAGGATACAATCCCATGAATTCACAGTATGGGACATGTCAGAGCAGGACTGCAAAAGGTGGACCATGAGCAGCTGCATGTCAATAAACATTAAAATCACATGCTGGACATGGAGCTTGCTGGTATTTTTTGTACATGTCCTTATTCATTCAATGAAGCAGTGGTTTAGACACATACAGTCTCCACGCCAGGTTAACCATGTCATAAGAAGCATGTTTGTTTTGAGATCATGTTTTTAGAAGGCATTTTAAGGCAGCTGAAGATGGAGTTTCATGTGTCTATTCTAGAAATTATACCAAATGCATGGTGTGATATTTGCACCAAAAAGACTATGCATATGAAAGAGCATCTATTTATTAACTCAGCTAATAGATTTAACACATAAATAGTGCAGGCTGGCGATGATGTTAATCTTTGGAGAATAAATTGCAAAGTGTACATTTTAGTTCCACGGGTATCCTTCAGGCTCTCCCTCACACATTTCTCCTCTACTGTAAATCTAAAAAAAAAAATACAGAACTTCTTCCCTTTCTATTGAAAGAGGGTTGACACCTTCTATCCTTATCGTCTGTCTGGCCTTTGAGCCATGTGCCCCTGTAAAGGTCTCGCACATTAAAATTTACACTCCCACACAGGACCCTTCATACATATGTGCAACTGCTTCATCAGTCTTTCCCATCGTTTTATGTTCTGTGGTAAAGATCGGAGTGTACAACTGGTGGAACATGAAAAAAAGATGAGCATGGCTGGCCTGGCGTTCAGCTGAGTGCGCCCTCTCCTTGTCTTCCAGCTCTACCCATGGACAACCTCTCTCATTGGGAGTGACAAGAGTTCAGCTGTGGGGGATGAGGACAGAGGACAGAAGAGGTTTAAGGCAACAAAAAGAAAAAAGGTTCACAGCCAGTGAGAGAAACTAGAGTTAGAGAGGAAAAATGAGAGCTACTCTCAATATACGGTAATAGCTTATATTCCTGTACAATAATACAATTTCAAGAAATGATTATTGGAATTGATGAACAGTATCATAATTTGTCTCTTTAAGTGTGTTTGTTTGTGCCTCTATTAACTAAATATATCATGAACAAGTAAATGGATTTTAATAAAACTCCCAGAAAGTAATTATCAGATGTACATCAACAAGTGATAAAGCTTCAGTGTCATCCTGGGTTAAGATGGCCAGTATAGCTTACTGGTAATGGTAAACACAAACAAGGCTGAACATCAGACAATTTTACAGACAATGAACTAAAATGGAATTTTTTATAAACAAAGACTAACACATATGCCATGATAAAATATTGCATGCAAATTGTAAATCATCTCAATCCATCCATCCATCCATCCATCCATCCATCCATCCATCCATCCATCTATCTATCTATCTATCTATCTATCTATCTATCTATCTATCTATCTATCTATCTATCTATCTATCTATCTATCTATCTCATCTATCTATCTATCATCATCTATCTATCTATCTATCTATCTATCTATCTATCTATCTATCTATCTATCTATCTATCTATCTATCTATCTATCTATCTATCTATCTATCTATCTATCTATCTATCTATCTATCTATCTATCTATCTATCTATCCATCCATCATCCATCCATCCATCCATCCATCCATCCATCCATCCATCCATCCATCCATCCATCCATCCATCCATCCATCCATCCATCCATCCATCCATCCATCCATCCATCCATCCATCCATCCATCCATCCATCTATCTATCTATCTATCTATCTATCTATCTATCTATCTATCTATCTATCTATCTATCTATCTATCTATCTATCTATCTATCTATCTATCTATCTATCTATCTATCTATCTATCTATCTATCTATCTATCTATCTATCTATCTATCCATTACCTTTACCTACTTCTTCCTTTTCTGGTCATGGGGGGGTCACTGGTGCTCATGTCCAGCCATCACTGTGCAAGAGGTGGGGGACACCCTGGACAGGTCTCCAGTCCATCACAGGGACACATAGTGACAAACAACCATTCACTCTCTCACTCACACCTACAGGGACAATTTAGCATTACCCATCAGTCTAACATGCATGTTTTTAGTCTGTGGGAGGAAACTGTAGAACCTGGAGAAAACACGCCTGCATGGAGAGAACATACAAACTCCACCCAGCATGCCCCCCACTGGGTTTTGAACCGGGGTAACTTGCTCACTGAGGGGTGGCAGCTCTGCCAACTGTACCACCATGCTGCCACAAATTGTACACTTTTTTTTCAAGGTCTATATAAAACTCCTACATTTTTCAAAATAAAACAATTTTAGTTTAAAACACGGGCATCTTTCAAATAATGCAAGACCTTTAGTCAAATCTTGATTTACAGACTGAGTGAGCAGAAGCAGCAAGCCTGCTGGTTCCCTTGAAGACAATAAATGATTGCTGACTATAAAAAAGGATGTCACTCACAATCTGTAGAAAATTCATTTCCATACATGCACACAGCTTGTTTCTGTGCCACCACCACTGACATTTAATTGCACTTGATATTTAAGTGCCAAAGCAGATCACATTACAAGTGACTCTTCCTCCTATTTGTGCTGGCGGCATATTTCATTATAGGTTCCTCATTTCCCTTGCTGTCCTTCAGATTGTGTTGAATGTCAGCTGCTTGGGGCATCAGGATTCTGTATCAATTATAAGTTTTGAGGCAGCCACACTGAATTAGATGCTGATAGCATCAGTGCAGACTGGACAGCCAATGAGGGAAAGCTGCACAGGTGCTTAGCGGTATGGCCATTCGATGAGCCAAGGCAGACCTCATCCACCTCAAGATAAACTAGAAAAGAAAATAGAAAAAGAAAGGGAGATGTTAATGAGACATAATACAGAAAGTAGATTGGGTTTTCACTGTTATACTGAAATGAAGTGTTTCACAACATTAACATAGCAGCTGGTTGCAGTTGCTTTTGTAGCACAGTTTTTCTTAAACCATCCATTTTCTGCCACTTGGGATCTGATCGTAGAGGCAACCTACCCAGACATCCCTCTCTCCAGTGACACATGCCAGCTTCTCTTGGGAAAGCCCGAGGTGTTCCAAGGCGAGGGAAGATGCATTATTTCTCCAGAGAGTTCAGGGTCTTTTCTGAACAGTTGGACATATCTGGCAACCTCAAGGGGGTGTCCAGTTAGGGTCCTAATCATTAGCCTGAACCACTTCAGATTATTCTATACAATGAGGAGCAGTTGCTATTTTATTTTTACTTTGTAGTATTAGCCTAATATTGGCTCTGTTTTGAAAACCTACAATCTGTTCTTTGTTTCTCCAGGTAATCCAGTTTCCCCCCACAGACTAAAAAAGCATCTTAGATGAAAAGGTAATTCTCACTTGTCTCTAGGGGTGAGAGTGTGGATGGTTGTTTTACTTAACTGTCTCTCTGTGGCCCTGTGAAGGACATGCAACCTATGACCATTAGAAATAGCCAACAGCTCCACTGAAACATTTTTTGTAATTTAATTTGCTGAAGATGTTTCAAACCTGGATTATGTTATGACATGATCATTTTCCTGGTCTTCCTTTGTCAACAAGCTTGTAGTGTGTATTTAACCTATTTTCTTTCATCACTAGAACATTGTGTTGTTCTTGCCTTTTTTAATGACCTCTCTATCTGTCTACCATCCATCCATCCATCATCCATCCATCCATCCATCCTTCCATCCGTCCATCCTTCCATCCGTCCATCCAATTTATGTAGTCTATTTTGTAAATCAGTGTACTCCAATCAGAAAATAAAACATATTTGTGTTTTACACTTGGGCAGCTGTGGTTCAGTTGTCCCCCAACAAGAGTTGGAGGTTTGATTCAATCAGTATGCAATCACATGTCGAAAGGTCTCTGGGCAGGACACTAAACCACCCAATGCCTCCAATGTAGGTCCCATCGGTGTATGAATGTGATCTAAAGCATTGGTTAGTTTCTATAGAATTATTTATTCGGATTAGTTTTGTAGAGATAAAGCAGTCCTGTATGGGGCAAAACAGGGTGCAGATTGTAAAGTGCTTTAAAAATGTTGCAAAGTGCTTTGTGTAGCCAACTTGGCTGTAGAACGATACTATATAAGATGCTATAAGTTGTCACATAAGTTACCAGTGATTCAAACAAACTTTACCGATTTGATCACAATTCTTTTTGTTGTTGTTGTGTTGTTTTTAAAGATGTGGGTTGTTTTGCGGCTTGAACACACAATGACAGATGTGTGTGTTAACAGAAACAGATGTGGTGTCTCTCAGATGGGTGATGTGTTACCAAAGTTGGATGTTCGACTCTTTTTTTTTCAAAGTGAACATATGTTTGATTAAACAGCCACGCAGACTTCCATTTGTTATCACATGGCGTTGTTAGTTCTTGATAAATGTCTCAAGCATCGTTGTTAAAGATGAATCAAAAGAAACCAAAGTATTACAACTGAAAATGTGTTTGTTTGTTTGTTTGTTTGTTTGTTTGTTTGTTTGTTTGTTTAGCAGAACTTGCCAGTAGATGGTACAAGTTTTTAGTCCGAACACTAAATGAGAATAGCCATTCGAAAGGAGGTCAATTTAGTTTGCCACGACTAAAATGGATAGTTTCAAGGGATTAGGATTAGGATTAGATCTTGGATTAAGTTGGTAAGAAAGTTCAAAGATAACTCATATGTGTATGTGTGTGTATCTGTGTGTATATACCATTTCTCCATTATCCATCATACAGACTGTAGAAAATGAAGATAGCGCCCTCACTGCATTACTGCCCAGTAAGCACTGATTTAGTGATTTTACAAATCCAGGTCAGCAAAGACGTGAAGGTAGATGTTCAGGTTACTGTTGTTCTGTATGCTATAACCAGGGTTTTAGCAACAGCTATGACCCCATTAAGAGGTGCAGTTTGAAGGAATAATTGTTAAGATTTGAACATTTTGCCAAGTTTTCTCTGTTTCTGATTTACTTTTTTTGTTTGAATGTTACCCTGGGCTGCACAGTACAACTAGATACTATAAGAAAGACTGGAGGTTGTAGTTATGGTAAGCAAGCTATGTTTGGATTATAGTTGTGGATTTTCTTCAGGGTTGAGGGCAGGGCTTAATATGTAAACTGATCAATGCCAGAATACAAATAGCAGTAGCAATAGCAGTGTTGAAGGGGGTCCTCCCCAGGACATTTTGAATAAAGTAGATGTGATTTTCTGTATTTGGGTGTATTTTAGCAAGATTTATGTTTACCGTACTTTTCGGCGTATAAGTCGCTGTTTTTTTTTATTTACTAATTTGCATGTCCTGCGACTTATACGGCAAAGCGACATATTTATGGATTTTTTCCCATATTTTTAGACCAATTTTTGGCTCAGATATGACCGTTTTTCATTTTGGCAAAAAAATGGTGCAGTACACAAGGGACACTTCCAGAGAGTCCACCGATCGTTTCCAGCTCATGTGTCTGAAAAAAGCCTCCTCTGTTCGGACTGACTCTGTCGCTGCCCGGCCTCCTGCTCTGGAGGTAACTTCTGTTAGCTGTTTGTTAGCTGTTTGTTAACAAGATAAGTCAAGAACCACAGGACATATTTTTATGAAACTTACAGAATGTAATCACTGTATGGACATTTACAAGTGACTAGCTTTATGAGATGTTTGAGATAAAAAAAAATTGTTCTTTTATCTTTGTTTGTTAGCGGTTAGCTACCGTAAACAGATACCTACTATTTAGCTCATAAACCAGGAAGACCCAGGAAGACCCAGGACGCGCTGGAGGGACAATGTTTCTCGGCTGGCCTGGGA
>JBBPBX010020865.1:32557-42948 GCA_038048925.1 Garcialebias charrua | reverse complement strand
GAGGCAGAACTAATCATGCAAGCAAGGTCAACAGCAAGCCAAACAAGGGTTCTGGTTCCCGTTCATCTTCTGACCTGTTGGAACAACAGCTAAAAGAAACCTCGGCACTGTTTTTACGACATCGTTGGTTTACCGTTCCTCAACAGAACATTTTGTGTGTTTGACCCCAAAAATCACCTCGATGAATAAATGTCTGACTGTGGAACCTTTGTTCCTGTTCCACGTGTGGAGTGGGACGATACATTTCAAACTCTCTAAATGAAACAACAGAACCTGAATGCTGTCAGGGAACAGAGATCCCTTCACAGAGGAAGCTGACGCTTTTCTTCTTCTGTGGTTTTGTGTCGTGACCTGTTGGTTTCTGACAATGAAGACAAAGTCAGGGAGTGACAGATCGCAGGAGGTGGTGATGGATGGGGGAGGGGGTGTCACTTTAATTGCTTTTCTTTGCCAGGGGGTGGAACCGATGAGGTCTGAAAAGTACAGGCTTGTGTGTGTGTGTGTGTGTGTGTGTGTGTGTGTGTATGTCTGTGTGTGTGTTGGAGGAACATCTGTGAAGGCACGGGCCAGATGGAGTTCTGTGTGAAGGCACGAGCTGCATTCTTCTTCAGCCTTCTGCTCCACCACTCCCATAAAAAGGGGCCAACCGGAGGTCCGACAGATGTGTCGGTTCGACACCCGTGGCCCCTGAGTGTGACTAAGGGAGGCGGGAGGAGGCCGTGTGACCTCTGACCTCTGCCACAGTCCCAACACTCTTCATGTCAGCATGAGTTTGTGTCTCCAGAACTAAAGCAACGCAATGAAAACACGCTGGCTGCTGTCACTCTGAGGACCAATCAGCTGAGGGCCAATCAGTCCCATATCTGTAAAAAGATACAGGTAAAGAGAGATGTTGCCAACTGATTTGTATTGGATCGTTTGATTTATGATCTGCAATGTTTTTATGTTTTTCGTGTTGTACTTCATTGTCTGTGTTGCCTGTTGCGTGTTTGTTTGTCCAGCACTTTGGTGTGGACTTGTTCCTGTTTAAAGTGCTTTATAAATAAAATGGTATGGTAAATGGTATGGTATGTTGGGCTGTGAGGTGTTTTTCGTCAATTGTTGTGTCTGCTGTCAGAGACTTCAAGGGAACTCCCTACTGTTAAGGTGTGATCTGTCAATTTACATGTATGTGTTACCTCAGCTTGCAATTTACATATGATGGTGCGTGACTCCTGTTATAAATCCACACGCACACACAGTCTGGTTCATTGAATTGATAAAGCTTTTCGGATGAGAAGCGAAACGTCTTCTGTTACAAATAAAGTCCAGTTGATCTTGAATTGAACGCCTTTTTGGTAAAGAGAGATCTTAGATGTATATAAATGTAGATAAAAACTTAAAATATAAATGTAAATGGATTTAGTGAAATACTGTTTTACCCCTCGTTCAGACCACTAATCCATCGACGTGACTGACCCACATCACTGTGTCACAGTGTCAGTGTCATTGTCTTCAAGATCGCCTATTTTCTTTTGTATAACTTGTAAGTTGTGTCGCATTTGGGTGTTCTAACATCGCCAGCTCTGTAGACGACTACGATCGGGTTCCAGCCCTTCACCCTCGGAACCTTGCTCATCTGAAATGTCAGACTCCCCCTCGCACCCTGAACGGTAAGACTCAAATAAATACGGCTGCAGACCTACAGTAGAACCAGCTGTTTCTTGTTCATCACTCGAACTAACTTCGGCTTCCCAAACTGAAGACAAATCGCTCAAATCTTCACTTAAATTGCTTAATTCCGTTTTATATTCACTGCTATTTGTTATTTACAAGGTGCGTTCTAGCCATTGCGTCATAATAATGCGTCGGCGTTTGGCTGCGACGCACTGCAGAGTTACGTCATTAAAACTATTTTATTTAAAAATACTTTTATATGTTAATTATTCGAAGCATCTGTGTACAAACAATCAAAGCTGAGTAGCTCCTCTTTCTAAAGATGTCTATGTTTTAGCATCATGTCATAACACCTTTAAGGTATCATGATCCAAGAACTAAATAAAACGTTCTTATATGCAGCCAGAACACCTCGAGGTTCACAATTCACAAGAATTAAATGTTCTTTGCAGTTTGCACCATTCTGCAAAAGTCAGAATCATAATTGTGTTTTTCCTCTAACAAACTCCAGGCTTTTTAGTCTGCTTTACTTTCATGTACTGTACATTAGCAGCCGATTTGCTGTTCCTGGTCCCTGCTGACGGGGGAGCAGAGGAGGACACGACGTCCTCTGCGTCCTCTTTATGTTTGTGCGTCTTCTACCATTTGTCCTCGCTTCTCATTTGCAGCCGAACCACAGAGCTGCTCGCTCCGGTGGCTCTCCTCCAGCTGACAGGGCTGAAACCATCACAGCATCCCTTCTCCCAAACACCTCGTTTCATTTTCTCCTCTCTTTACCCTGACGAGAGGCGGCCAGGCCACCGCGTCACGTATGAAACCTGACACGAGCGTGTCTCTGAGTCGTAGGAGCTGGACAGAATCACAAGACACTGGGAGACAACGGCCAAGACGTGTTGGTTCATGTGTATTCCTCTGGAAGAGACAACTCTCTGACTCGCTCGCTCTAAATCCTGTTAAAGAACACACTCTGACAGGAGAAATAAATCAACTCCACAATTTGACTTCATCCTCCTCAGTCTTAGGAAGACATCAGTCAAATTCAGGGCAGAGGCTGTTGGGAGGGTTAAAACTAACACGCTCAGGCATTTTCCCCTCATCTCTTATCAAGATAGCAGAGATTACAAGTTTAAGTTGTCGTGAAGATAACATATAGTATTCTGAGTTTAAAAACTAGCCGTCCTCGAAGTGAATATTGTCCTTCCTGCCAGACAGACAGTTTGATGCTGAGCTCTCTCTACGACGGCTGAAGACTCGAAACATTTTTAAAAGAATTCTCTGTTTTTGCCCGACTTTGAAAGCCACGGCCTGATTTTATAAAACGTGTGTATTCCAGGCCGTGCACGTTGTTTGTAGCCCACATCAACGTGTGGCATGGAGGCTGCACAGCTGCAGAAAGAAAGGCTCTGCAGAGAGTGGTGAAGGCTGCACAGAAGATGGAGTCAGTCTCCTGACCATCACAGACATCTACACCTCCAGATGCAGGAAAAGAGCCACCTGCATCATGAAAAACCTCACTCACCCAGCACACTCACTCTTTGCCCCACTCCCCTCAGGAAGGAGGCTGAGGAGCATTAAGTGTAGAACCACTAGACTGAGGAACAGCTTCTACCCTGAGGCTGTTAGACTCACGAATAAATAAATAATCAGAATAATCACTGTGAAATCACACCATGTTGCTGCTGATCTGTTTCATGTTTCACTCTCTTATGTTTGTCTATTGTTGATTGTTTAAGGTAATTTCTATTGTTGTCATCATTCTTTATGCCGGGTTCCCACCGAACGCGTCTTGAGCATCAAAAATGCTCTCAACACACGGTGTTGGCTGCTTGTCAACAGATGTCTGTTCACACCGAAGACGTGCAGTGGGAGGAGCGTCTTGGTCCTTTTCCGGTCAGGTTTGTTTTGTTTGTTGTACACCGGGCAGATAAAATCAGCTGTTCGTGAGCCTCGTTAACACTTGAGTGGGTTTTCTACGAGCCGAACTGCAGCTCCGAAAGTCTTTGTTGAGATTAAAACGTTTTTTTTTTTTATGTTTGGGGTGATCGTACGCTCGAGCGGACAGCGGCAACTGTAAAAATGCCAAGTTTCTTACCGGAGGCTGGTTTCTTCATGGAGGCTCGTTGGGCTAAGTTTAAAAAGTCCAAAAAAAGTCCCGTCGTCGTTGCGTCATCACATAGCAGAGTCTCTCCCGATTGGTTGCTGCGACGCGGCGAGCAGCCAGAGTTCAAATATTTGAACTCCGGCAGCGGCTGCTTTTGGACGCGTCGCGTGCGCGGAAAAGAACTGCCGCGCTGCTCGAACTGCTCAAAACGCGCCGCGTCACGCTTCGCCGCTCCTCCACATAAACTTTCAATGTAAACCGTCCGCTTCCGCTGCTCGAAACGCGTTTGGTGGGTAGCCGGCATCAGTTTGTAGCAGGTCGCTCTTGTAAATGAGTCCTCGAGGCTCAATGAGATTAACCTGATGAAATAAAGATTGAATGAATGTTGCTGCTGATCTGTTTTCATGTTGCTGTGTTCATTCGTGCCCATCTGCTCATGCAGACTCATGTTCGTGCTGCTGTTTGGAGTAATGTTTTTCTATGACATTAGTGCTCAGTGTATTTTTAGTTGATGTTTTTCTTAGTTCATATCTTAGATGTTATTACTGTTTTTCTTTTACTTTTTATTGTTGGATGTAACTGGGAGCCTGTGTACATAATCTTGTTTCATCACATGTACCACGTGTGGTGCGAATTACAATAAAGATTATCTGACTCTGACATCACACCTCATGTTTATGATTTAATCTGTCAAAGATTGAACATAAAATAAAATGTACTATATACGGGACTCAAATCAACACGAGTTGCTTGAGAATTAGAATAAATCGAAAAGTTAGGCAGCTGCAAATGTAAATAAAGAGGCTTTTAATATATTTTCAGAGAGTCAGAGTCAGAGAATCTTTATTGTCATTTGCACCGCATGTGGTACATGTGATGAAACGAGACTATGTACACAGGGTCCCAGCTACATCCAACAATAAAAATGTAAGAGAAGAACAGTAATAACATCTACTGTTCTTTTACAAGTAAAACAATGTGAACATTCAGATTTTGAAATGATGTCCAGTTTATTTGTTGTAAAACCAGGAAAAAGACAAACGTATGAGAATTTGTTTCACTTCTGTTTGACAGGGACTCCAACCCCCTGACCAGTTTTTTATCTGGACTCTTTTAAGCTTCTAGAAGATGCTTTTAAACCTGCAAACCTTTGAAACGCTGCCTGAACGATCTTCTTTGATTCACCATCCGGTGGGAGGGGGGCGGGGGAGCAACAGGCCCCAGCTTGAGGGATTTTCCACGGCCGGTCCCTGGAGTTTTCCTCGTGAGTCGGACTTGTTTGGGCCTGATGATGACTAAGCCGTGTCTGGCTCATTAAAGGAGGCAGACGGGAGGAGAGGGTTTGAAACGTGTGGAAAAAGCAGACAGAGATTTGGATCCAGCTCACGGATTATCAAACTGGCAAACCAGGAACGGCGGGAGCTCCAAGGATTCATAAAACCACGGTTTACACACGTCTGTCTGCGCTTTTGGACAATCACAAATCTGTTAGCGGACGCAAGGAAGCATCCCCCCATTTGTACTTTTTGACAGGTAACTTCCTGTTATCAGTAGGCGGGGCTTGTGTGATGATGTCATTTGACCATGCAGATGTTTTGAGTTCCAGACTGTGGTTATACACAACTATTTTGGTGCACATCAGATTTTCTGTTAAAACACAATTCAGCGTTTCATGGCGAAAAGTTAAAAAGTTTGACATTAAGCCACGCCCACATCCTGTCATACAGATAACAAATAGATCAATCATCGGCCGAGAAGGTACAGAAATTTGTCTACCTTGGAAGTGTCATAACCGACGATGGCAACGTAGATGCAGATATTACCACCCGCATTGGGGGCCGAGATGGTGTAGAGGCAGGGGCAGCCGGCTCAGGACCGGAAGGTCCCGGGTTCGATCCCCGGTCACTGCATACCTCGTTGTGTCCCTGGGCAAGACACTTAACCCCGAGTTGCTCCCGGTAGGACTGGCAGCGCCTTGCATGGCAGGCTACCGCTACTGGTGTATGAATGTGTGTATGAATGGGTGGATGGCTGGTACTGTGAAGTGCTTTGGGGCCCCTCATAGGGGGCTGGAAAGCGTTATATAAGTAAGCTCCATTTACCATTTACTATCGGTAAGGCAGCGTCAGCATTCAGAAGAATGCAATCAATATGGGCAAGCAAATCCATATCCATGAATCTTAAGGTCAGACTGCTGCAAGCAGTGGTTATCCCCACAGCCTTGTATGCCAGTGAGACGTGGAAGGTGTCAGTAAAGATGGCCAAGAAATTGGATGCATTCCAACAAAGATGCTTGCGAAAGATACTGAAGATTATATACCTAGATCGGATTACAAACGCAGAAGTCTATCCTAGGACACATACCATACCCATGAGCCAAACAATCAAGCTAAGGAAGCTCAAGTTTGCGGGACATGTACTGAGAATGGAAGCACAGAGATTACCAAAGATAGCCTTTAACTGGAAACCACAAGGAAACAGAAAGAAAGGCAGACCCAAACTGACGTGGAGACGATCCTTTGAGAAAGACCTGAAAGTACAAGGCTTCGACCCGAGCACGGTGGAGGTGATCGCCAAGGATAGAGATCAATGGAAACAGCTTGCCGCCCAATGCGCTCTCAAGCGCGGGAGGATCTAAGTAAGTACGTCACATCCTGTCACAAAAATCCAGGCTTTGTGCCGCAGCTTTGGTGTAGTGTTTAAAGCGGGTGGTACATATGCTGGAGGCTGAGCCTCTCCACAGGGTTCACGTGGGTTCACGTCCCAGAACCGACGAGCACATTTCTGTGGTGTCTCCCCCCTCTCTACCTGTTTCGCCCTCTCCCTCTCTAATAAAGGCCACTAGCGCCCGAAAAAGCAAAAAATATTTAAATAAATAAATAAATCCAGGCTTTGATAACTTTTGAGCCCCTCGTGTCTTACCGGTCTACTAACCAGGTCTGAAGTCCATCGTTTAAAATCTGCAGGAGTTTTTACAAATGCCACGTGCAAAATGTGAAAAACCCCAAAATGGCGTTTTGATACAAAATGTCTGACTTCCTGTTGGGTTTAGGTCCTTTTTGTACACTGTTGACTACACGTGCACCAAATTTCAGAGCTAGAGGGTGGTGCTGCCAGCATAGGTGGCGCTGTTGAGCCAGTTTGACACGCCCACTTTCAACCCTCCTGCATGGGTCAAAATGACATCATTTTGAAAAATTTTATTTGATCAAAACTCGCTTGATTGCAGTGGAGATCAAACAAGCAGCTAAAACAGGAAGTGTGAAGATTCACAGGAGATGAAAGAGAAGCCAGCAGCTCTTCGGCCTCCTCCTCCTTCTCCTCCCTGATTGTTCTGCTCTTTGATCAGCAGCCGAAACGTTTAATTATTTCGTACATGCAGGAAGAGTCGGAACTAATTATGACCGACGCTTTGCAGGCCCTGCTGCTGACCCAAAACCACGCAGTGATGTTTCAGTTTGTGAGTTTTGATTTGGAAACACGTTCTGGAGAACGTCCCCGATCCATTAAAAGTTCTTCTAAAATTTGCCTCATCATATCTCCTTCACCTCAGCCGAAATGGGAAACTTCGGCTCGGGTCTGGTGCCGTGAGTCGTCATTGGATCCAGTAACAGTTCTGTGCGGCTGTTGGGCCACAGGTTCGAGCCCAGGTTGTGTCAGGAAGGACCTCAAATATTTGTCAAACATTTCCTGGAAGTTCTCTTCTTCTTCTTTTATTTTATTGGTGGATTGCAAGATACTTTTAGGTGCATATACCGCCACTTACTGAGCTAGAGTGTGCAACTCATGGCCTCTTTCCCTAAATTCTGTTTATAATATTAATGTTTTGTAAGTACTTTAACAATGCTTTTCTGACATCCTTTATCTTATCCTTATCCCCTTGTATTCCTAAAATTCCTCCTATACTCCAAACTCTCCTGTCCTCACATCTACTATTATTCCTTTTCCCCATCATGAACATTGTGTCGTTAAGTAATGTGTGTCCTACCCTTAATCTCATAATTATCACCTCCTTTCTTCTGGTACTTTCTCTAAAATTTATTATTGTTACTGATTTTTGGATCCGAAATAATCTTCTTCCTTTCTTGTCCTCATTCCATTTCTTTTGCCATTTTTCTAATTCTTGTTTTTTAATAACTGATTTACCCTCTCCTTTCCCTAGGGCCTAATGGAATCCTGGAAGTTCTCTCACGGTGGGAGCTGCTAAAAGGAAAACAAGTTTTACCCCAAAAAGGGGTGGGGTCATTTGAAAGAGAGGGGTGGGGCATCACATTAAAAAGGGTGTTACATCTCCAGAGTTCCTCTGTCCAGATCAGGGGTCTGCAACCTGCGGCTCTGGACCCACATGTACCAGTAAATGGAGCTTATTTATATAGCGCTTTCCAGCCCCCTATGAGGGGCCCCAAAGCGCTTTACAATACCAACCATCCACCCATTCATACACCGGTAGCGGTAGACTGCCATGCAAGGCGCCATCCAGTCCTACCGGGAGCAACTCAAGTGTCTTGCCCAGGGACACAACAACACATGGTGTGGGGAACCGGGATTTGAACCTCCAATCTTCCGATCCGGGGACGACTGCCATTACCACTTTGCCACGGCCGCCCCAGTGGCTCTTTGGTCCCTCTGTATCGGCTCTTTCAAGCTTTAACCAAAACTGAATTCTATTGGTTATACAAACAACAACAAAAGGATTAGTCCAAACAATTTTGCTGTCATTTCGTTTACAAACATGTGAACACTGGAGCGAGTACAAGGAGCAAAACGCATTAGATGCTTTATTTCTTTATATGAAGAACTGTCTACTTTTTGCTTTATAATGTCACACTTACTGGCCACAAAAGCCCCTTCCAGCAGTGGCCCATGGGCCACCAGTTGATAACCACGGGTGTAGCAGGTTGTTGCAGCTCCAGACACGTTTAATGTATTGAACGAGGGTGAAAAGTGGCTCTTTTGATCATAAAGGTTGCAGACAGGTCCAGATGACAGACTGATAGATAAATAGGTAGATAGACATACTGACAGATAGATCAATCAATCGATAACAGGCGTGTGAGTGAAGATGAAATGTTTGTTTTTAACAAAGTTTTACTCCAAACTTTATTTTTCCACCTGAGATGTTTGTCCTCATTAAAGCATTTGTTCCACTATGAGAACGGGCCTGTCGCTTCGTCCCACAGTCAGTGTGTGTGTTTGCCTTGTGTCAAGGTGTGTGTGTGTGCGTTGGAGTGTGTGCACTCGTCCCGGGTCTCATCAGGGACTGCATGGACACGAAACCAAGGTAAACAAACCTCGCCAGGCAGGATGAGGCTGGAGGAGAGGACGGCTGTGAGCCAGATCTCTGCACGCTGTCAGGAGCCATCCCCATCACACACACACACCTCATGTTAAACTGGATGCAGCTCGACAGCTGGATGTTCTCTCCTCGCTGACTCAGCTTCTTCATCACGTTTTGTCTGTTTTCAGATGAAACCTCGTCTCGTTTTTCGCCTCAGCTCGGCGTGAAGCTGCTCCGCCGTCTGTTTCAGCGTCGTGACTCATCAGAGGGACGAGCGCGACCTCATCCTGAAGGCCTCAGACACACACACATCACGTGTTGGGTAAAACTGGGCAAATGTTTGCAAACATCGTAATAAACAGCGTGTGTAACTTTGTGCACTCGTTCTTCATTCTGAACCCTGAAATTTGTTATTTCTGTAAAAAAATATAAAAAATAAATCAGGTTTTCAAAGGCCTCAAGTAATTTTTTGTCTGTTTCTCTGTCGCCTCAGCACCGTTAAAGACCACCACAGCCAGATATACCTTCAAAAAACATAAACTGGTTACAACTCAAGCAGTTTTTAAAACATTAATTTAAATTTGATGCGATTTTTAGCTGAAATACGTTGAGTGCCAATAAACATGCAATATCTTTGCTTAAAACTTTAAAACTGTTAATGCTGTTTGTCTGTTAGCAAAATAACTGAAGTGGCTGTCAGTAAATTATACTTCTTACTGTGTACTTAGACAGCATATCAGTACTAACACATTAAGTATTTAAACATTATTTACTGCATAAATCATCGCTCTTCAGTAAAAAAAAAACACCCGACTGTCGGCTGATGATGGGCTCATCAGCCGAAGGTGAAAAGTATTTCCACCACAGCTAATTAGCCCCTTAATGAGAACGAGTGCCTGAGCTGTGTTCGGTGTAACCATGACGACCACACTTACACACTCACACCACAGATGGGTGTGCGTTTCCTGCCGTGCTGATGTTGATGAATGAGTGTCTTTAGCAGTGCAGCCTCTGAAAACGAGCGTCCAGTCGCTTTGATTTGATTTGCCCGTTGCATGATGGGAAATTGAAGGTGGTTCAGGTAGTCAGGGAGTGACCTCACAGCCCTTCCTGTGCGGTGTGATGCTCCTCACCTTCCACTTCCTGCCATTTTTAGTTCCTCCTTCAGGATTGTCCCTCAGCATCTTTTGCCCCCCCTCACTCCATTTCCCCGCTCAGCCCTCTTCCTGTCCGGCCTGATTGCTCATAATCGCTCACGCTCTGCTTCTGTGACTAATGGGCCCATTAGGATGGGATGGCGAGCGTACGGTGGCCAGGCGGCCTCAGACATGGCTACACCCTCACAGGCTCCTCTGG
>JBBPBX010020865.1:18316-31126 GCA_038048925.1 Garcialebias charrua | reverse complement strand
GGCAGACACAGAGTTAGCGTCTATAGGTAGTCAACAGATTTAATGAAAAGTAACTAAAATACATGAAAATAACGACTCACCGTCGAATGGTCATCACAAAACACACAATAAAATCATCCGGCCACGTTTATTTGGCTTGAAACAGCGGGGTTGTCTGCGGATTTATCCAAGTACCCAGCACAAACAGCTAGCCACAGAACTAGCCCTCGAGTTCACGACTGACCCGGAAGTTGTCATCAACATGGAATAGTCCATTTTTAGTAGGGGGATAAAGAAATCGACCGTTTTTTTTAATTGCGTATTTAATGATCGTTTTCATCGTAACTATAATTATTTTTATGTTAGATGTACATTAACAAGCAGGATCAATGTTAGTGATGTAGGTGACTGCACGGGGCGAGGCGGGGCCACTGCTGAAATGGGACCCCCAGGCATTTACCTACATGGTAGATCCGAGTCTGTTCTCAGCTCTGCCCCCCTCACCCTCACACCCTTCCTCCTCTCTGCTGTTTACGGTGGGGAAAAAGGTAAAACAAGCAGCATAAGAGCTTGTAAATAAGTTTATTGGTTTTTACTGATAGATAATTAGTTATTAGCGGTACTGCATTTTAAATAAAAATAGCACAAATCCGCTTATGAATTATAAAAGTTAGTCAATTCACAAAAACGCTGACAAAAAGTTTAGGTCCACTGTAAGCGGAATAGCGCTTTAGCGCTCCCTAGCGTTCATCCGCCCACCTTTGGTCTGACTCTTCGAAAACAAGCAATAAGGCTGCAGAGTAACACACTGGCTGCTAACTGAGAGCGCTCGCTCTAGCAAAGAGACTGAGGGGACACCTTTTTGTCACGGACCACATCCGACGCTGACAGGATATGGTCTGTTAGCAGTCGTCCGGGCCCGTAAATACGTTTTTTCGTTTTTACTGATAGATAATTAGTTATTAGCGGTACTGCATTTAAAATAAAAATAGCGCAAATCCGCGTATGAATTATAAAAGTTAGTTAATCCGCTGTAACGCTGACAAATAGTTTAGGTACGCTATAAGCGGATTAGCGCATTAGCGCTCCCTGGCGGTCTGATGCCCACCACTGCATTTTACAATTTTTAGCTAGACATTGGGTACGTTTAGTTTTTATCTTACCCTTTGCTGTTTTTAGCTGCTACTTTTGGCTAGCCTTTTGCTACCTTTAGCTTTCAGCTAGGGTTTTGCAGCGTTTATCTTATAGCGCTTTGTAACTTTTTACTTGACGTTTTGATATAGCTTTAACCAGCCTTGTGAAACTTCTATTTAGCATTTTTATTATTTAGCTTGTGCCCTTTAGCTTTCAGCTGGTGTACTTTTAGCTTTGACAACACATTCAGTTTCAGCTCAGCTTTTTTTTTCTTCAGGGGTTCTGCACTTCTCTTTTGTCTGGATGCTCAGCAGACAAATTCACAGGAAAAAAAAAAAACAACGGCACAAACCTTGTAATTAGCTCTTAATTAACGGTGTTTTTAAGAAACGAAGCAGGAGTTTGTTATCAACAGGAGCTTTCAGTAATGAGGCCGGGCAGCAGTGGGAGCAGATGGGGGTTTTCTCACGACTGTGCGTGTGTTTGTGTGTGTGTGTGTGTGTGTGTAACACACTCTTACTAATGACTTACTGTAAAGACAGTGACGTGTGCGGTGGTGTGTGTGTGTGTGAGCATTATTGCTGGGGAGTGTGACATCTGGGGAAGAGAAACCTTCAAAACATAAATTAAACAAAAAAAAAATTCAAACACAGAGCTAACAGTTAAACTTTTACAGCTTTTTAAAACACAAACACACACTCCGGACACATCCTGAACACACACTCTCAACACTGCTTTGTAATTCAACAATGTGCCCCTGAACATGTAAAGATAAAAGTTATTTTTGTAACAGAGTTGTTTTTTTAGCATCATTTTGTTTCACTGCAGTTATTTTTTATTCTCCTTTCTCTTTGTACGTATTTGTATCTTGTCATTTAGCATGCTAACATATTAGCGCTGATCATTTCACCATAGTCATCATACATCAGTTTTTATTGATTCTTCTCGGACAGATTTGAAAATACTTGTACAAATACGTACAAACTATAAATCTGAACAGTCTATTATTTATCATCTTGTTGAAGTGGGGGGGTGGAAATTATGCTTCCTTCAAAAAGGGGCGGGGCAAATATAAGATATTTGAGAATGGCTTGATTAACAGAATATATTTATGCTTTGTCCACATGATCTTGCACAAAAATGCTGTCAGGATCAGTGTTTATGGATTTCCCCTCTTTGTTATAGTTTATTTTTACATTACAGGTAGTCCTCGACTTGTGACAGAGATCCGTTCCTACGCTATGTCGTAACTCGAATTTCAACGTAAGTCGGAACATATGTCCAAACTGCACCTTATACGTACAGTACTGTATTTTACCAAGCACTTAGCCATCCTAACACAGTACCCTACATAATTATCAAAAAACGCATACATTTGAGAGCCACAATGAAGGGAAAAAATAGTTAATTTCCTACTCTGGCCTGGTGGTGAAACCGTTTCCTCTGTTCCTCCGTCCCACCTCCGGATTCTGCATTCGTTTACGTCATAAAACCGCCGTCCATAAAACAGCTACTTTTCCACAGCTGCTGCCTGTCCAGCTTGGTCCAAAAAGTTTTGTTTTGTTTTTTGAATGTCCAGAGGACTTAGCTTCTTTAGAGAGTGCAGAGCAGCTGTAGCCTCCGCAGCTAACCAGAAACTGCCGGAAACTGCGTAACTCGGCAAAAAAATAAAATATATATATAAATATATATATATATATATATATATATATATATATATATATATATATATATATATATATATATATATATATATATATATATATATATATATATATATATATATATATATATATATATATATATATATTATATATATATATATATATATATATATATATATATATATATATATATATATATATATATATATATATATATATATATATATATATATATATATATATATATATATATATATATATATATATATATATATATATATATATATATATATATATATATATATATATATAATTTAATGGAGATGCGTGTCGTAACCACGAAACGTAATTCGAGACCGTCGTAAGTCGAGGACTACCTGTATTTAGTGTTTCAGTTTTCCACCAAGTCTGTCTCTGTTCCTCAGCTCCGGTCCTGCTCTCTCTCACCTGTTCCTGGCTCTCATATTGTCCAGGTGTTCTCACTCATTCATCAGCCTCTGTCTATGTATTCAATCTGCTTCCATCTCACGACCATCCTCCATTACTGTCTTTTGTTATTTTATGCCACATCCCTTCCTCCGTTTCCTTGGGCTCCTCCTTGTGATTTAGGTTTTTTGTAGGTAGATTTTTGCTGACATGACAGTCCTTTTTTTATTTTTTGTGTGTATTTTATTTATTTAAGTAAAGTTTATTTTTGGACTTGCTCGTGTCAGTCTACATTCGACAACCTTCTAAACCGGGACAAAAGTGGTTAAAGAATGTAAACAGATGTAAGTTTTTCCCCTTGAACTTCATTAATCTGAAATCCTTTGGATCATAGCTTCAAAACCTGAATTTATGGTTTTAAAGGAAACAAATTTGACAAGATTTAGAAGTGATTATTTTATCAAGTGATCAAAGTGCTTTGGATGAAATAAAATAAATCAACGCGTAACAATGGAGTTTAGACAAGTTTTTGCAAAATCTGTCAGCAATGTTTTCATGCTTGGGACACATTTGCGTATTTTTGACTCAGCTAAATTTTCTGCTGTATGTAAATAATAATAATAAAAAAAAAACATTATTTGAGTTACTGCACCTTTTCTACTTCAACCATTAATAAATAATCTAAGTACTGTACAAGAACTGGGGTGAAAGTTAATATAAAAAAAATAAATCAGCAAATGTTTAAGGTGAAGTTTAGATAAAGACATTTTAAAAGTCAAACCTGAAGAGATGAAAGGTGGCTCAAGACTTTTGCACAGCTCTGTGCAGAAGAGAAGGTGCTGCCTCTGAAATCTGTCTCAATAACCATATTAGGAGCGACGAGATTTTCACATCAGAGGGATAAACGACAGCAGGGAGGAGAGGAAGACAGATGATGAAGGACAGGTATGTCCTCCAGATGGGTTCTGGACATCCTGCTGTGTGGGACAGCTGCGGCACTGATAAGAGGAAATGATGATCATCACTGGAGGAGGCGGTGGTGTCACACACACTTCCTCTGTCAGCTCGTTAATCATCTGCTGACCTTCAGAGGACGAGCCGAGACCGGGCAGGGTCCAGGATCCAGAACTTCCTAATATCGTTCAGATCCTTTAGATGACCTTTACGAAATGTCATCCTGCTTCTTCTGTTCAGATATATGTCTCTTTTTTTTTGGTTGTAAAAAGAGGATTTTTATTTTAAAAGTGAATCAGATGTTACAGTTTCTGCCTTATATTTTTGGAAAATAATAATATACAAAAAAAAACTAAACTTAATCCAACATTTCCTTATCTAATGTTAGCTTTTAGCTGCTGTTATTCTCTAACCAAGTTCAGCATGTGTCCAGCTCTCTGTGTTCACATCATGTTTTAGACAAAATGCTCATCTTTCTCGTTAAACTGAGTCACTGTTTGAATTATTGACTGAACTCTGGCAGAGACTGAAAGAACCAGATCCTGGATCTAGGAGGTCTAGATGAATTTCCTAAACACATCAAAAGGCTAGTTATAAGCTGAAAGTAACAGAATGGTACCTGAAAGGTCAGACCAATAAACCGCTAGCTAAAGGTTGCAAATGGTAGCTAAAATCGAATTAAGAAGTAGATCAAATTACCACACAGTCAGCAGAAGTAGCCCATTAAAAACATGGAAAATAATGAACACAGGAAGAGCGTTGATGTAGCATTTATATAACAAGCCCTTTAATGTTGGACCAATGTTGGACAGACATTGGACAAATGTTGGACAAACATCAGACAAATGTTGGACCAATGTTGGACAAACTTTGGACAAATGTTGGACAAACATTAGACAAATGTTGAATAGTCATTGGGCCAACATTGGACAAACATTGGACAAATGTTGGGACAGACATTGAACAAACATCAGACAAATGTTGGACAGACATTGGACAGATGCTGGACATACATTGGAAAGATGTTGGACAAACAATGGACAGATGTTGGACATACATTGGAAAGATGTTTGCCGAACATTGGACAGACATTGGACAGAACTTGAACAGATGTTGGACAAACATCAGACAAATGTTGGACCAATGTTGGACAAACTTTGGACAAATGTTGGACAAACATTGGACAAATGTTGGACAAACATTGGACAAATGTTGAATAGTCATTGGGCAAACATTGGACAAATGTTGGGACAGACATTGAACAAACATCAGACAAATGTTGGACAGACATTGGACAGATGCTGGACATACATTGGAAAGATGTTGGACAAACAATGGACAGATGTTGGACATACATTGGAAAGATGTTGGACGAACATTGGACAAATGTTGGACAGACATTGCACAGATGTTAGACAAACATTGGACAGATGTTGGACAAACATTGGACAGATGTTGGACATACATTGGAAAGATGTTGGTCAAACAATGGACAGACATTGGACAGAGTTTAACAGATGTTGGACAAACATCAGAAAAATGTTGGACAGACATTGGACAGATGTTGGACATACATTGGAAATATTTTGGACAAACATTGGACAGAGCTTGAACGGATGTTGGACAGACATTGGACAGATGTTGGACATACATTGAAAAGATGTTGGACATACATCGGAAAGATGTTGGACAGACATTGGACAGATGTTGGACATACATTGGAAAGATTTTGGACAAACATTGGACAGAACTTGAACAGATGTTGGACAGACATTGGACAGATGTTGGACAAAAATTGGACAGACATTGGACAGAGATCGGACAGAGCTTGAACAGACAGTAAGCTGTGATTTTAGAGCGAGGTCAGAGTGAGAATTCAATCTGAAATGTGTTTTTCAGGAGACTCGTCGTCCATCACCTCATCTTGCAGTCTGAACCCTGAAGGAGCCCCGCGGGACTCGGCTGTTTCCCATCGTGTCATCATGAGTTGGTTTCAGGAGAAAAGGAAGCGGAGAGAGTAACGGTGTTAAGCATCCAGAGCTGCATTGAGTCGCCTCTCCGCTCCACAAACAATCACTGATTCAGGAAGCTTCTTAACGAGGAGGCTGGGAGGATGCAGATCTTTACCACTTCCTGTCATGGCAGGAAGTCTGTACGTCTTCAGGAAGTTCTTGGCCCTAACTCTTTTGTGTGCAGCTTCTGATAATCTGGAATATTTTGGGAAAGTCTTAAGATTTCCTCTCGGCACAACTGGAGGCGAAGAAGAAAAAAGGACGTTAAAAAGCAGGGATGAACTTTTTGACACTGTCCATTTTTTACCTTTACCGGTCTTTGTCCAAGCAACAGCGGAGACGTTCTTCGTGTCCTCCCAGCATGGGACACAGGACACAAAACCCAGCTGAAGACCATTCTTCTGTTTGTGGACAAACATAACTGGTTTTCATAACAATATAAGACAGACATTTCTTGTTAAACTCTTCTATAGTCAGAGTTATATTCTGCTGGGAGTGGTGGCGCAGAGGTTAGAGAAGGTAGGCCTGTAAGATCACCGTTTCAACTCCCGGTACCAACAACATCAAAATATGAGTGGGATAGGTGAAGCACCCACACCTGCCTCCATCCTCAATGGCTCCACTCTGGGCCCTTGATCAAGGCCCTTAGCCCCCACCATCTGCTCCCCTGGGTGCTTTAGATGACAGCTCTCTGCTCTACACAGAGGGCTGTGGTAGCTTGGTGGTCTGTGGTTGTGTCAGGAAGGAAATCCGGTGTAAAAAACAATGCCAAGTCTTCGTGCGACTTAGTTCGCTGTGGTGACCCCTGAAGAAGGGAGCTGACCCCCAAAGAAGGGAGCAGCCGAAAGAAAAAAAAACTCATTGTATACTCTTCTATACTCAGATTTATACTCTTCTATACTTAGAGTTATACTCTTCTATACTCAGATTTATACTCTTCTATACTTAGATTTATACTCTTCTATACTTAGAGTTATACTCTTCTATACTTAGAGTTATACTCTTCTATACTTAGATTTATACTCTTCTATACTTAGAGTTATACTCTTCTATACTTAGAGTTATACTCTTCTATACTTAGATTTATACTCTTCTATACTTAGAGTTATACTCTTCTATACTTAGAGTTATACTCTTCTATACTTAGATTTATACTCTTCTATACTTAGAGTTATACTCTTCTATACTTAGAGTTATACTCTTCTATACTTAGATTTATACTCTTCTATACTTAGAGTTATACTCTTCTATACTTAGATTTATACTCTTCTATACTTAGATTTATACTCTTCTATACTTAGATTTATACTCTTCTATACTTAGATTTATACTCTTCTATACTTAGATTTATACTCTTCTATACTTAGATTTATACTCTTCTATACTTAGATTTATACTCTTCTATACTTAGATTTATACTCTTCTATACTTAGATTTATACTCTTCTATACTTAATTTTCTGTTCTATATTTAATTTTCTGTACTTAGATTTATACTCTTCTATACTTAGATTTATACTCTTCTATACTTAGATTTGTACTCTTCTATCCTTAGATTTATACTCTTCTATACTTAGATTTATACTCTTCTATACTTAGAGTTATACTCTTCTACAGTACTTAGACTTATACTCTTCTATACTTAGAGTTATACTCTTCTTAGAGTTATACTCTTCTATACTTAGAGTTATACTCTTCCGTACTTAGAGTTATACTCTTCTATACTTAGATTTATAGTCTTCTATACATAGATTTATACTCTTCTATACTTAAGAGTTACACTCTTCTATACTTAGAGTTATACTCTTCTATACTTAGAGTTATACTCTTCTACAGTACTTAGACTTATACTCTTCTATACTTAGAGTTATACTCTTCTTAGAGTTATACTCTTCTATACTTAGAGTTATACTCTTCCGTACTTAGAGTTATACTCTTCTATACTTAGAGTTATACTCTTCTATACTCAGATTTATACTCTTCTATACTTAGATTTATACTCTTCTATACTTAGAGTTATACTCTTCTATACTTAGATTTATACTCTTCTATACTTTGAGTTATACTCTTCTATACTTAGAGTTATACTCTTCTATACTCAGATTTATACTCTTCTATACTTAGAGTTATACTCTTCTATACTTAGATTTATACTCTTCTATACTTAGATTTATACTCTTCTATACTTAGAGTTATACTCTTCTATACTTAGATTTATACTCTTCTATACTTAGATTTATACTCTTCTATACTTAATTTTCTGTATTTAGATTTATACTCTTCTATACTTAGATTTATACTCTTCTATACTTAATTTTCTGTACTTAGATTTATACTCTTCTGTACTTAGATTTATACTCTTCTATACTTAGATTTATACTCTTCTATACTTAGATTTGTACTCTTCTATCCTTAGATTTATACTCTTCTATACTTAGATTTATACTCTTCTATACTTAGAGTTATACTCTTCTACAGTACTTAGACTTATACTCTTCTATACTTAGAGTTATACTCTTCTTAGAGTTATACTCTTCTATACTTAGAGTTATACTCTTCCGTACTTAGAGTTATACTCTTCTATACTTAGATTTATAGTCTTCTATACATAGATTTATACTCTTCTATACTTAAAGTTATACTCTTCTATACTTAGAGTTATACTCTTCTATACTTAGAGTTATACTCTTCTATACAGTACTAGAGTTATACTCTTCTATGCTTAGAGTTATACTCTTCTATACTTAGAGTTATACTCTTCTATACTTAGAGTTATACTCTTCTATACTTAAGAGTTACACTCTTCTATACTTAGAGTTATACTCTTCTATACTTAGAGTTATACTCTTCTACAGTACTTAGACTTATACTCTTCTATACTTAGAGTTATACTCTTCTTAGAGTTATACTCTTCTATACTTAGAGTTATACTCTTCCGTACTTAGAGTTATACTCTTCTATACTTAAGAGTTATACTCTTCCGTACTTAGTTATACTCTTCTATACTTAAAGTTATACTCTTCTATACTTAGAGTTATACTCTTCTATACTTAGAGTTATACTCTTCTATACAGTACTAGAGTTATACTCTTCTATGCTTAGAGTTATACTCTTCTATACTTAGAGTTATACTCTTCTATACTTAGATTTATACTCTTCTATACTTAGAGTTATACTCTTCTATACTTAGATTTACACTCTTGTATACTTAGATTTACACTCTTGTATACTTAGATTTATACTCTGGGAGCCCAAAATCTGGGAGCCCAGCTGAATAAACATTCTGTCATCATTTCAGGACTCTGGATTCACCTCTGGCTGTCCTCGGCAGCTACCCCCCACCCCGACTGTGCACAGAGGAAACTACTGTATATGAACTGAGTGTTTTTCCCTCTGCGGGCTGGCTGCTCAACCGCCTTTGAGTACTCCACCACCCCACCCCACCTGCCCCCTCTCTGCGTAATGTCGGCGTCATTATGTGCTCGTGTGCGAGACTTTTTTTTATTACCACATGTTTGACTTTCAAGCAGAGGTAAAAAATGTGTTAGGAATTATTTTATTTTTTTTATCTCCAAACCCAATGTGTCATTTTTCACCACTTTTATTGTCTGTCCAACAGATCTCACTTGTAAATGAGTCTCTGAGGCTCAATGTGACTTATCTGATTAAATAAAGGTTGAATGAAAAATACTCAAGAGTTATACTGTTTTATACTCCGTGGTATAACAGTTGTTTCTTCAGAGTTATACCTCTCTATATACTCAGAGTGACTGGGAGAGAAAGTTGACCTTAGTTAGAGGTCATAATGTTATGGCTGATCATGCTCAAAAGCAGCTTCTATTTCCTTTCAGTAACCTTATGTTTAAATAAACGTACTACGTTCAACAAAACATTTAAATATTTACTTTCCAAAATAATGAAACCAACCTGACTGTTGAACTCTTCCTTGTGGTTTTGCTGCATCCAGAAGGAAAAACATGGATTGGACGCTCCGCAGCACCGTCATTTAGCAGAAACGACTCTGGTTGACCTTTGAACCTCCCGCCCCCCACAACACTTCCTGATGACTCCGAGGCTAAAACAAAGCTTGACTCGGATGTTTGATGGGGAGGTTCGGCTGATGTGACAGCTCTATTAGGCTGAGACAAACTAGTGTCCCTGCAGCGGAACAGGGGGTGGTGTTCAGGTTCAGATCCCCAAAAAATAACAAAAACCTCCTTTTAACAACGAGACGTTGTTAAAAGGAGGTTTTTGTTATTTTTGTTATATTTTTTTGTTATTTTTTTGTCCTTGGTGAAACATTAAAAATGTGTATATCTAGAGGGAAAACTTCAAAAGGTTTTATTGTTCGCTCAGTCGACGCTTGGAGATAAACCACGGCTGATTTTAAAATGTCCCTTCAGCGTAGCTTCGATGAAACCACATAATCTAAGATTCCTTCACCTCTGGGTGGCGGGGCCCTGAAACATCACTGCCAACCTTCAGAGATGGCAGGAAGTGATGAGAATGCTGCTCCGACCTGAGCTGTGAAGAGCTACTGCACCTGAAGACGTCCGTGGATCCAAACAGCTGAAGGGAGAAAGGCTTCAGGCTGAAAATGTAACAACATAAAACACGGGTAGATCATGCAACTGTGAGGGTGCAGCAGCAGGCGGGTGGCGAGGAGGAGAAGCAGAGGAAAAAGGCTCGACCCAGATGTCCCAAACCGCCATTTAGCATCTCCTGGAAGTGACAGACAGCCCACACGCCACAGCTAATTCTAACCCGTTAATCCCCCACGCTCTCTCTTGGCTCCAAGTTCTGTTTTATTTACAGAGCTTTGTGACGACCCGTTTGGATCCGGTTCAGCTCTCAGCCGCCATCTGGACAGGCGGCGTTCGCCGGAGAGCGCCTGGCTCTTCCAACGCCTCTGTCCTGAAACCATCAGGTAAACCTGCTCTCAAGAAGCAGGAGCTGAATGCAGCCGAAGCTTGGGATATCCACCTGGGCTGCACCTGAAAGGTCAAAGGTGACACGATGTTTACGTGTTGTTGCTTGTGTCCACAGTAACATCAGTCATGGATGACTTGGGGGGATGCTATCAATCAGACTCAGTACGGTAATCTAAAATTTATTTAGTTTTGTTTCTCATCTCTCAGTAGACGGGTCATGGAGGCAACAGGCCCAGGAGTGTAACCCAGAACTTCCTCCCTGCAGAGACGCCCTCCAGCTCCTCCTGGGGGACCCCGAGGCATTCCCAGACCAGAGAGGATCTATAATGTTCCTGGAGAGCCCTGGTTCTGCTCCAGGGTCTCTCCCCAGTGGGACAAAACCTCCAAAGTGGGGTGTCCAGGAGGCAAGCTAATCAGAAGAAACTCCTCAGCTCCTGTTGATGCAGAGGAGCAGCAGCTGCACTCGGAGATCCCCCCGGATGATCGAGCTCCTCACTTTGTCTCTCAGGCTGAACCCCCCACTACGAAGAAAGTTCATTTAGGCCACTTGGATCCAGGATCTGCTTCTTTTGGTTCTGATACAAATTAGGGGTGCGAATCTCTCAGTGTCTGGAGAATCGATTCGATTCCGATTTTTGGCGTCACGATTCGATTCAAAATCGATTTTTCGATTCAGAAACCATTTTTGATTCAGAAACGATTTTTCTATTAAAATGGTCATAAATTTAGTTTCAGTTTTGTAACTGACAAGCTGAAAAGAATAAACAACAATGTAAACAAATAGAACATTTATTTAAAACAATAATTTTAAACTGATAATATTAAACAACAATGTAAACAAATTGAACATTTATTTAAAACAATAATTTTAGGTTCTGTACTGTATCCAATTTTTTGCATCATTTGATATTTATACCAAAAATAGGAACAAATTATACAGGAAGGCATTCAATTCTGTAACTTAAATTACCAGTACTGTATTAGGCAGTGGTGTAGTCTACATTTTTGTACTGGGTATACTGTGCTTAGAAACCAAAGTACACTGCAGTACAACGTAATCGTCAATTTATTTAGATTTTTAAGCATATTGAACATTTCTAAATTTCTCTGATAATTATATTTGAATAAATGTACAACAAACTTGGCACAACAGTTGGCTTTGTATTAAAAACATGTTATATAATTCATAAAACAGCATCAAAGCAAAGCGCTGCATACCGATAGATTGTTACGGAAGCATTTGACTGATGTTGAACATATCAATGACATGTGCCTAATGATATGTCATGTATCATTGGGCACTTTTAAGTGGGTATACTGAAATTCTTAAGCTTTTCTAGTGGGTATACTCCATATACCCGAGTATCACGTACACTACACCACTACTAAGTTACTAAGCAGTTGCCTGGACTTCTCTAAAACAATAAAAGAAAAAGAAAAATCTAGGAACAAATAATTCATCCATCCATCATCTTTACCCACTTCTTCCTTTAAGAGTCACGGGGGTCACTGGTGTCCATGTTCAGCCATCACTGTGCGAGAGGCGGGGGACACCTGGACAGGTCTCCAGTCCATCATAGACAAATAATTCAATATATTTATGAAAAAAAAAAGTAAACAGACTTCAGCCTACCATAGTGCATTAACCTTTAACTCAAAATAAAATACAGACTTCAGTTTTTTTAACATATTGATTCATATTTGTAAAAAA
>JBBPBX010020865.1:0-18142 GCA_038048925.1 Garcialebias charrua | reverse complement strand
ATAGATTTTGGGGCTTTTAGAATCGATTCTGAATCGCCAGGACTAAGAATCTAGATTCTTTAAAAAAATTGATTTTTTTCCCTGCACCCCAATACAAATCTCATGAGCACAGGAAAGGGTTGGAACATAGACAGACCAGTAAATCCAGAGCTTTGCCTTTCGACTCAGCTCTTTCTTCACCATGACTGAACGAAACGACACTCTCATTACTGAGGTTGAGGCCTCGATCAATTGATCTATCTCCCACTCCAACTCTCAGGGACATCAGGAATATCTGAACTCCTCCACCTGAGACAGAGACTCTGGACACCTTATTATTCCGTTGTCTTTTTGATTAACTTTTTCTGTAAAGTTAAAAAAGCTTACAACTGCAGACGCCGTTGACAATTTACAAATAAGTGTGGTTTTAGTTTAAAGAGAAAAGCCAAACGGTGAGAGTTTCTGGGGTCTGGTCTTGTATAAATTCAAACCCAGAGCCTCTCGGCCCCCCTGAGCTGCTGCTGTCAGAAATCACCACTAATTATTGACAAGTAAATCCCTCCCTCTCGGTAGAAACAGCTTAAATCAATTAGCCCACTCTCTGGATAAACCTAGTTCTCACGATCCTGCAGAACTGTGGGAACACCATCTAATTGCCCCCCCCCCCCCTTCACATTCCCTTCTTTTTTATTACCCACATCACATACTGTTTAAAATAGACAAATGCTACAAAAAACTACTACATTGTTTAAAAGAGTTTACTGAGTGATTTCTGATTTGTTAACTAAAGACATCTCCTTCATTTACTTCCTAATGGTTATAGTAGACACATTTAAATGATGTTTAGACAACATGATTTGTTCATAAATAGTGGAGATGTAGCTGGAAATGGGTAATAAACCCCTTTCTGATGACTATTTAAAACAGTTGTTTTTTGCAGTTTAGACATTCATTCATTCATTCAACCTTTATTTAGTCAGGTAAATCTTATTGAGCCTCGAGGGCTCATTTACGAAAGCGACTTGCTACAAACTAAAGAATGATGAACATCTATGATACAAATACATTAAACAGTAAACAAAAGAAAAGAAAAAGTAGCAAAAACATTATAAGGTAGATGAAATGAATCTGAAACCTTTTCCATCCTACCTTTATGCAAACATAAATATTTCTGCACTGGTTTTTCACATTAGTGAAAAGATATTTATGCTGCAGAGCAACTTGACAACATTGATGAGGATTAAAACAGCAACAGATCCTTGTTCATTTTGGCAAAAACGATCAAACGTGAGGGAGCACAAGTTGCTATTTATTTTACATGGAAATTCAATAAAAAACAGATGCAAACAGATTCATATTATTTACTTTTTTATGATTTTTGTTTTCAAAACGTTTTTGAAATTTCCCATTTAATGTATTTGTAAATTCCCACGTTCTGCGTAGTCTTTGAACTACTCACGGGCCTCGACCGATGGCGGAGATTAATTTAAACTGTTAGCAATATATCTAAAACACTCCACAAACATTAAGAAATTAAACGTTTTTGGTACAGAATTAATTATTAGCCAGTTAGCAGATGACACTGTTTTCTTAAAAAATCATGAACAGGTTCCAATTGTAATCGAAAAAAATCAAATTATTCTCAGAGGCCTCAGGGATAACGCTAAATTTAAAAAAATGTGAACTTTTAGCTATTCATGACACATCCCTAAAGGAAATCTCTGGCATTCCAGTCAAATCTGAAATCAAATATCTAGGAACTATTATAACTAAAAACCAAGAATCAACATTAAAGGTTCAGTATGCAGTTTCTGTAGAACTGCAGCAGTTAGAAATATTTTCAACAGGCAAAGCATTCTGATCCCTCCCCCTCAGAGCCATATGTGGCTCTGCCCCCTTGTGGTCTGTTGAATTTCAAATTCAAGCTCTGTTTTTATTGGCTGATTCAAATTCAAGCTCTGTTTTTATTGGCTGGTTACAAACTCTGTTTTTATTGGCTGGAAAATGGCGGGTCACCTTTTCTTTTTAGAAATGCTTATTTACCACCTGGAGAAGCAAGGGGACAATATTTTTTTTAATTTTTTTTCAGAGATTACCTGGCTAACATCAGTCTGTCAGGAGGTAGTGACAGAGTGAAGAAATATGTTCATAAAAAAAGCTACATACTGCAGCTTTAACCATTGAAAAAAAAATTAAAGAATGTAAATTCAAACTCAATTTATGGCTCCAACGTGACCTTTCTATTTTAGGACGAATTCACCTATCCAAAATGGAAAGCTTGTCAAGATTAATATATTCAACTTGTAGCACTGCTGTCCCAAATAGCCTAATCAAAACCATCAATCAAATGAACATGAACTTTATCTGGAGAAACAGACCACACTACCTTAGAAAAGGTCACATGGTAAAAGAAATTAAAGATGGTGGTCTGAAAGTAATTGACTTTGAGTGCCTTAATGGAACCCTTAAGATCAATTGGTTGAAATCCTGGATTAAAAATTCTGAATTATTCTGGTATTGTGTCCCCAATTACATATTTAACAAGATAGGTGGTCTAAAACTGCTACTTATAGCTGATTTCAATATTCATAAACTACCCATTAAACTATCAGAGTTCCATAAACAAGTGTTATTATACTGGAAAATGCTCTATGTACATAATTACTCACCACACTCCACTATTATATGGAATAATAGATTCATACTATACCGCAACAAGTCATTATTTTATAAAGAATGGATGGAGAAGAACATTTGGTCTATTGTACACTTAATGGATGCTAATGGTCGTATGCTAAATTATGAACAATTCTGCGCCAAACATAAATTCCTTCCCCCAAAACCTGAATTCACCAGACTATTTAAAGCATTACCAAAACAATTTATTAATCAGACTCAAAATATAATGGAATATCATCCTATAACCCCACAATTACCCACTCTGTTTATTAATGGAGTATTATTCACTGACAAAAAAATCAATAACTGCACAATTAGGAACTGTCTAAATGAATCTCTATTCCCTGGGAAAATAAATAAAAATAACATACTCTGCAAATTTGAAAGAAAATCTATTGAGAGGTTGAGAACTTTATATTTAACACTTCCCATACAACCGAAAGCTAAAGAAACACATTTTAAAATTTTAAATGCAATTTACCCCTCCAAAGAGCTACTAAGAAATCGTTTTAACATTGATGATAATAAATGTTCATTCTGTGAAAAAGATATAGAAACAACAGACCATATTTTTTATGAATGCAATCAAACCAAAATCTTTTGGAATTGCTTAGAAAGATGGATCAAACCCAAAATTATACTTCCTGAATCTATTTCTAGAGATATGATAACATTTGGAGTTTTACTGAAAAACAAAAAAATGGAACTCTCTTGTAATGTGATATTCTGTTTGGCGAAATTCTTTATTCATAAACAAAGAGTGCTAAAATCATCCCCAATCTTTAACATATTTTTATCTGAATTCCAGTTATATTTAAAATCTCTGAAATGCATTGAAACATATGAATACCTAACTGAAATATTGACAGAACTGCCCACCAATACATGTTGATTCTAAATCATTTAAAAAAAAGAAAAAATTGTCACATCTGTCTTCTCATAATTTTTCTTCTTTTGAATGTTTGGCCTTCAACTTCAAAGCCCCACTCCTGATGAACGTTATATTGATTTATAGACCTCCCAAACCGCATGTTTCATTTAACTCAGAAATGCATGACCTCCTCACTTTTTTCTGCACCTCCCCTGTAAAAACTATTTTTCTTGGCGATCTAAATATCCACATGGACAATTCCTCTTCCCCTCTGGCTACAGATTTTAAGTCTCTTTTGGAATCTCTCAACCTCACCCAACATGTGGACGCCCCTACGCACAACAGGGGGCATACTCTGGATTTGGTGATTACAGACACTGTACTCAATAACTTGTCTGTATATGACCTGGGTGTCTCAGACCACAGGGTCATCTCCCTGGAAGTGCCTTCAACTTCGCCTTCTTCTAACCCAAAACGACCCATCCAGTTCCGTGACTATAAAAACATCTCCCCTGATGTTTTGTCTGCTGATCTTCACGCCCTGACCGCCGTCAATCACTCATCTGCAGATGACTCTGTGAATTATTACAACCAATCTCTCCAGGAGCTTCTGGACCTACATGCTCCCTTGAAGACAAGACTGGTGTCTTTCTCCCGTTCAGCCCCCTGGTACACTGGTGAGCTGCGCAGGATGAAGGCAACTGGCCGTGCTATTGAGAGACGTGTAAAATCATCTGGTCTCTCGGTACATAAGCAAGCGTACAAAGAACATCAGAAAGCGTACGCCTATTCTCTTAAAGAAGCACGCTCCAAATATTATTCCAACATCATCAACACCTGCCCTGGAAACTCTAAACAGCTCTTCTCCACAATAACTCATCTGCTTAATCCCATTAAACAAACTCATGAGGACTCTGTTCAAAAATGCGACCTGTTCCTCTCATCATTTAAAAACAAAGTTGACACTATCAGATCCCAGCTCCACAACCTCCCTGATCTTAGTGTGCCATCTACCCGTCTGCTTTCTGGGACCCTGAGCAGCTTTGATGAAGTTGTTCAGAGTGAGGTGGAGACCATCCTCAAGAAAATGAAGCCTTCATCCTGCGCCCTGGATCCCTTCCCCTCATCTCTCATAAAATCCAATCACTCTGCAATTAGCCCATTAATCACACAAATAATAAATCAGTCTCTACAATCTGGTCATGTTCCACTGCCTCTAAAAACTGCCATCATTAGGCCTCTTCTGAAAAAATCTAATTTGGATCCCGACATTTTTTCAAATTACCGGCCAATTTCCCACCTCCCATTTCTGTCCAAAGTGCTGGAGAAAGCAGTTGCTGCTCAGCTGCAGGAACACCTACAGCAACACTCTCTGTATGAGAAGTTCCAGTCTGGATTCAGAGCAGCTCACAGTACTGAGACTGCATTGCTGAGAGTAACGAATGATGTCCTCATGGCTGCTGACACTGGTTCTCCCTCCATCCTTGTCCTCCTTGACCTCACTGCAGCCTTCGACACTGTGGACCATAGTATCCTCCTCCACCGTCTTCATGTGGAGGTCGGTCTCTGTGACACTGTCCTGGACTGGTTCAGATCTTTCCTCTCCAATAGGCTGGAATGTGTCAGTCTTGGCAATGCCACTTCCCAGACAGTCGGTGTCTCCTGTGGTGTACCTCAGGGGTCAGTTCTGGGGCCCCTGCTGTTTTCCCTTTACATGCTGCCTTTGGGTCAAATTATTAATCAGTTCAACATTTCCTTTCACTGCTATGCCGACGACACACAACTTTACATCAGGACTGGAGCATCATCATCATCCCTATCTCCATCTTCACTCACTGCTCTCACTGCTCTCTCTGCCTGCCTGGAGGAAATAAAGGCATGGATGAATCAAAACTTTCTTCAACTGAACTGCTCCAAGACCGAGGCCATATTGATTGGCACCCCTCACCAGATACAAGCATCAACTTTAACAACAATCTCCTTCTCTGGTCAAGACATCCCCCTCTCCACCTCTGTTACAAATCTTGGAATAAAAATGGACTCTCATCTCACATTTGAAAATCACATTAAGCATCTGTTTAAAACCTGCTTCTTCCATCTTCGAAACATCTCCAGACTTCGCCCATCTCTGACTTTTTCTGATGCTGAGAAACTCGTCCATGCCTTTGTCTCCTCCAGGCTCGACTACTGCAACTCCCTGTTTATTGGTATCCCTGGCAAAAACATTCAGAAGCTTCAATATATTCAAAACAGTGCAGCTAGGATTCTGTTGAGAGTTCGCAAATTTGATCATATTACACCCATTCTCCATAACCTCCATTGGCTTCCTGTCACCTACAGAATTCAATATAAAACTGCTCTCATTACCCATCAATGCTTGCACGGCACTTCACCTGACTATCTAAAGGACATTCTTGCACCATATTCATCCACCCGGTCTCTACGATCACAGAACAGTAATTTACTTCATATTCCTCGGACCAAATTGAGGACCATGGGAGACCGAGCATTCTGTGTGGCTGCCCCCCGCCTGTGGAACTCCCTCCCTGACGACCTGAGAGCTCCACAGTCACTGGTTGACTTTAAAAGCGGCATTAAGACTTTTCTTTTTAAGCAAGCCTATTCTGCCTCCACATGATTTTATCTTTGATCTTAGCTGTTATCTTTATTGATTTTACTTGATTTTATCACTTGTTTTATTTTATTTATTTTTTAAGCAAGCCTAAATCTACATGATTTTATCTTTGATCTTAGTCGATATTATTATTGATTTTATTTGATTTTATCACTTGTTTTATTTTTTACCTTTACCTTGTTACACATTGTAGCACTTTGAGATTTTTATTAATGAAAAGTGCATTATAAATTGAATTCATTATTATTATTATTATTATTAAACATAAGCATAAAATGAAATAATAAAAGTGTAATACTGTCCTGAGTTTTTGCATTGTAGTATAAAAGTATAAAAAGTATATTTATAAAATAAAATGAAGGTTCTGACATTGACATTTATAATAGAGTGACAAAGCAGCATATGAAGTTTATGTACACAGCACCAGCAGCCACCACCAGGGGGCGTCGTCACTACACAAACAAAAGGAACCTGGATTACATGGAAAACAAGATCTAAACATTTTCCCCAAAGATTAAAAGAAACTTTTCTAATAACCACTAGATAAACTTTTCTGCAAAACAAGAAAAATATTATAAATATGGTGCATATTGATAAAATTCATCAGACAACAACCCTGTTACACGGCACTGGTGGTTGTCAAACAACAATTTGGTGAATTACCACCACAAACTGGTGAGGAGGTGAACTGAAACAATGCAAACAAACAAATTAATTAATTATTATTTTACAGGTTTGACTCAAACTTGATCTGATCTTAGTCTAAAAGAAAGCTGAAAGGTGGCGGGTGTTCTTTATCTATACTTTCTCTAAAAACATTCAGCAAAAGGGGAGCAAGTTCTTCCGTGAATAGTTTGTAAAAATTCAGAAGTTCAAAATTCAGTCAAATCCTTAGAGAATTAATAATTAGAGAATGTATTAGTAAACCTGCTTCTATATTCTTCTGGGATAATTTATTTAATGATATCTGTTGGAAAGATGTTTGGTTGTTACCTAGAAAATACTTTATAACTAATAAGATTCGAGAAGTGTCCCTAAAGATTCTGCATAAATGTTATCCTGTAAACTATATAATCTCCAAGTACCGTCCAAACGTAGACCCAATGTGTTCACTCTGCCACAGCTCTGAGGAGACCATCATCCATCTCTTCTGGGACTGTTCTCATACTCAGGTGTTCTGGAAAGACATTTTCATGTATGTAAATAGAAAGTTAGAAATTGACCTACCATTTGACGCTAAAATTATACTGTTTGGTTTCTTTTGTCCAAATATTTCAAGTGAGAAAGTTTTTGTTGTAAATTTAATACTACTATTAGCCAAATTTTACATCCACAGCTGTAAATTCTCCTTGCTAAAACCTAGATTTATAGTGTTTTCTAATTATATTTCCTCTTACTTAGCTACTTTAAAGTATTGTACTAATGCAAAAGCTTTAAAAACTAAAACAATCTGTAACGAATTTCTGTTGTAAGCTGCCCAAGACACATTTTTGTTTTTGTTTATGTGCCTTTATTCTCTTTTGTGCTATGTATGAGCCATGTTTGACATTGTAAGGTTTTTTTTTGTACTTGTTTTTTTATTAAAAAATAATAATAAAAAAAACACCAGGGTGCGTCGTCACTACACAAACAAAAGGAACCTGGATTACATGGAAAATAGGATCTAAACCGTTTCCCCAAAGATTAAAAGAAACATTTCTAATAACTACTAGATAAACTTTTCTGCAAAACAAGAAAAATATTATAAATATGGTGCATTTTGATCAAATTCATTCAAAAACAACCCTGTTACACAAAATGATCTTAGTCTAAAAGAAAGATGAAAGGTGGCGGGCCATGCATTATTTCAAGGACTGCCAGGCCTTTAATTGTGTCCAGCATCAGAACAGCTGAAGTGAACAGGAGAGGACAAACATGTCTCCTGTTTCTGCAGATGTTCAGCAGACCAACATCTGGCTGCAGTGGAGAAACGTTCAGGAAGTAGAAACTAATTCTCTCCTGGGGCCTCATGTACAAAGACTTGCGTAGATTTCTTACTGAAAAGTAACGTACGGACAAATCCAGAAAAGTGTCCACGCACAAAAAAATCCAGATTTATCAAACTGTGCGTACACCGGAATCCACGCACATTCCTTATGTACAACACAATCAACGTGGAATTGAGCGCACATGAGAGAGTGGCCGACTCCGCCCTTGACACGCCTCCGTATGAATATGCAAAGTCATTCAAATATGCCATGCACGACAGGAATGTCGTCTCTGCTCCATTGCAAATCATGTCGGAACGTGGAAAAAAGAGGAACTTCACGGACTGTGAACAGAAATCACTTCTGAGTGAGGCAGAGAAGCACGGAAAAAGGCTTCATTCGGCACGCACAGTGCAAAACAAACCATCCACTTTTAAATAAGAAGTTGACCAAGCTGATCTAACATGCCTGTATAGCTTAGTGGCGAACGCGCCCGCCCTTCGTCCCAAAGGTCGTGAGATCGACTCCCGCTTGGTACAATGTTTTTTTTTTTCATTCCGGATTTAAAGACCACAGGAAAACTATTGAATGAAACAACAAGAAATAGAACAATACATGAAATGAAAGGAAGCAGACGATTTATTGTTTTGTAAATAGTTTTCATGTGTATTTCAATCTGGAACGAAAAAAAAAAGAAAAACGTTGTACCATGCGGGAGTCGATCTCACGACCTTTGGAACTAAAGGCAAGCGCTTTACCCACTGACCTAAACGTAGGCGTGTTAATACAGCTTGGTTAACTTCTTATTTAAAGAAATTACATCTCATTGTTGTCAATATTGTTGCCACTATCTGGCGCATGCTTTTATATCCACTCATCTAATTGCGTCCATGTGGATGTAATAATCGTTAATCATGTGTGTTTGGTGGGATTTATGATTGTTTTCATATCATGGACACAGTTTCACAGATCACCTGTAAGTGTCGCCAAAGGAACAATAACCACAGAAACGTGCGTACGCCAACAGGGGAGCAGCCGTGGATTTCTACGTGGATGCGCAGATATTCCCGTTCATATCAGATTTGATACATACGCCACTTTGCGTGGAAAGTGACGTGCGCAATGTTTTTGTGCGCACGCATGGTTGATACATGAGGCCCCTGGACTCTGTGTCTGTTTGAAGCTCAGCAACGTTCTTCAGAGGCTCCTCCCACTCTGAGTGCAGCCTCTCAAACGTTGGTTCTGCTGAGTTCTGTCCACAGAACCTGCTCCACATCTCAGGTCCAGATGTTCCACTCAGCTGCAGGAGCTTCTAACGGCCCTTAAATCCCCACAAACATGAAGAGGAGAGAAGAAGAAGAACATCCAGGAAGATGTTTCTCTGAACTGACCAACACTTGACTCACAAGAAGTCCACGTGCTTCAGTGAGACGTGTGGAGAAGTTCAGGTGTTTGCAGAGTTCCTGCTGAAGTCCTGAACTCAGCCTCTGTTCTAAAAGTCTGTCACACAGTTCATGTTTCAGTGAGACGTGTGGAGAAGTTCAGGTGTTTGCAGAGTTCCTGCTGAAGTCCTGAACTCAGCCTCTGTTCTAAAAGTCTGTCACACAGTTCATGCTTCAGTGAGACGTGTGGAGAAGTTCAGGTGTTTGCAGAGTTCCTGCTGAAGTCCTGAACTCAGCCTCTGTTCTAAAAGTCTGTCACACAGTTCATGTTTCAGTGAGACGTGTGGAGAAGTTCAGGTGTTTGCAGAGTTCCTGCTGAAGTCCTGAACTCAGCCTCTGTTCTAAAAGTCTGTCACACAGTTCATGCTTCAGTGAGACGTGTGGAGAAGTTCAGGTGTTTGCAGAGTTCCTGCTGAAGTCCTGAACTCAGCCTCTGTTCTAAAAGTCTGTCACACAGTTCATGTTTCAGTGAGACGTGTGGAGAAGTTCAGGTGTTTGCAGAGTTCCTGCTGAAGTCCTGAACTCAGCCTCTGTTCTAAAAGTCTGTCACACAGTTCATGTTTCAGTGAGACGTGTGGAGAAGTTCAGGTGTTTGCAGAGTTCCTGCTGAAGTCCTGAACTCAGCCTCTGTTCTAAAAGTCTGTCACACAGTTCATGCTTCAGTGAGACGTGTGGAGAAGTTCAGGTGTTTGCAGAGTTCCTGCTGAAGTCCTGAACTCAGCCTCTGTTCTAAAAGTCTGTCACACAGTTCATGCTTCAGTGAGACGTGTGGAGAAGTTCAGGTGTTTGCAGAGTTCCTGCTGAAGTCCTGAACTCAGCCTCTGTTCTAAAAGTCTGTCACACAGTTCATGCTTCAGTGAGACGTGTGGAGAAGTTCAGGTGTTTGCAGAGTTCCTGCTGAAGTCCTGAACTCAGCCTCTGTTCTAAAAGTCTGTCACACAGTTCATGTTGAGATGATTTTTAAACCTTCAACATGTTCCTGTCACTTTCTGTCCACACCATCTGAACACCTCCTCATTTCAGGAAACATCCACCACAAAGCTTCACTGAGCCTTCAACAACTACATCTCCCATGAGGCAGCAGCTGCTGGAGCTAACACTCATGGGAAATGTAGTTCAGCTACATGTTCCTCTTCTGAGCTCATGACAGAGTAGTTTGGATCCATCGATGCATTTTCTTCAGCTGCTTTTCTCTGCAGCGTCAGGATCAGTTTGTAAAAATAATTCTCGTTTGTGAAACTGAACGCTGAGCTGAAAGAGTCTGCTGAAACCAGCCGAACAAGCTGAAGCTGATACACAACACGAGCTAAAAGATAAAAAAGATGAACACTAGCTAAAAGTTAAAGAAGAGAATCACTTGCTAAAAGTTAGAAGAAGCTAAACTTTAGCTAAAAGGTGAAGGTAGCATATAGATTGCTAAATGTAGCAGAAGGCTAGCTAAAAGCTAAATAAAGCAACACTGCAGCTCAAAGCCTAAAGTAACAAAATGATAGCTAGAAGCAAAAAGAAGCAAATGCTAGCCAAAAGCTAAAGAAATAAAATGGTAGCTAAAGTTGCATAAGCTAGCTAGAAGGTAAATGTAGCATAAAAAAGACTGAAAAAAGCTAAACAACAGCTAAAAGCTTAAAGTAGCACAAGAAGGCTAAAACAGAGAAGACAAACTGAAGCAGGTTTTAAAAAGTGTTTTTAAAAGTTATTAAGAGATCTTAATGTTTTTCTTTATAGAAAATATTTGTAAATAAAGTTTAATAATTTAAAAAGGATGAAAGTTACAAAGATCAAAAATCATCCGTCAGCTCTGAATGAGATCATCAGTTTGATGATGAACGACTAAAACAGCATCAAGTCTGCAGAAACAGATTGTAACAAAGTGACAGAAGATAAAAAAACATCCAACAATGTTGTGAATGCTGACTCAGCGTTCACACATTAACATGGTTTCTCTTCATGTTGAACACATGAAACACACAGAAATGGGATTTCTGACCTCCAGCTGTGGTCACATGATCAAAACAGGTTCCAGATGTTCTGATGGAGCAACAGACAGAATCAGTTTTCATCTTTCAGGATTCTGGAAGTCCTTTGATTCCAGCTGCAGCTGTTGTTAAATGTGTGTTTGTGTTAGTCAAACATCTGGATGGGTCACACAATGGGAGCCTTGTGTGGGACTTGAATGGACTGATGATCCAGAGTACAGGTGTCCCCATACTAGTTCTTTCAGACTGAGTACAAGTACTTCAGTTTGGGTACTTGCTGATACTGAGTACTGATACTGAGAAGTGAATGAGTTAGTACTTAAACATTAAACTATGACTTTAGTTTTATAAAGAACAGGAAACAGTCAGCTGTCTCATCATCACCTGCGTTTATCTTCAAATGTCTCTGAACTATGGACATTTTTTATTATTTGTCCTCATTTAAGGACAAAGTGGACGGGGAGACCACGTCACCAAACATCAAAGTGGCGTTGGTCTTGTTGAGGGATGTGTATAAATGCAGCACGCTCTATTATTTGACTTTATTAAAATAGACTTTATAACTTTTCTGCTTCTTTACTGTTGTTGTGAACGATGTGAAATGTTTCCATGATGCTTCCTCGTGTTATAATCATTCTTCATGGGACTAACAGTCAGGAGACAGTGGAGAGCTCGTCTTTTATTCTGTTCCAGACCTTTGAATGAAATGGTACAGAGAGTATTCCCTGTGGGACTCCTGGAGAAGTGTTGACCTCCTGTGTGCAGCTGCTGGTTCGATTCTGAAAGCAGCAGGACGAGGTGAAGGCCCCTGAAGAGTTTTCTACAAACCTTTTCATTTCAGGAAGTCAGAGCGAGTCAGAGACTCAGACGAGGCAAAGAGACGTGAAGAAGTTCTGTTCTTGATGACGTGTTGACCTGCTGCCACTTGTTGGCTCTTCTCCAAACTTTGTCATAAACTTCATGACGTCCACACCTGATCGTCTGACAACCAGTTTGTTCCACGACAGCTCTCCATACGAGCTGCAGACCTGTTGAAGCTGTTGTGATGCTCACAAAGGCCAGATTCCAAATTTGGAGAACGGGATGTTTTTTTAATAAATATTTTATACATAAAAAATGTTTTTTTAATCCTGTTTTCACTTTGACTTTATTAAATAATCTGTTAATTAAAGTTAACTCTGCAGAAAAATCATAAAAAGACTAAATTATTGGATCTCAGCATCATTTCCCGCAAACATGTTTAAAGAAGAGCTGCAGCCTTTGGTTCAACTTTATTATTCTAACCCACAGATGTTCAAATCACAAAACAAGAATTACAATTTAAATCACTAAAATAAATAATCTGTGTACAAGAAACAAATCCACACATCTAAATTGAACAATAAAAGTAGAACAATGAGTGAAAATACATCAAATGATGAGGGAACAAAAATAGATGTTTTTGTAGAATCTGGTTCATCAGAGATTTAATTCAGTTCAGTTTATTTAAATAGCTCCAAGTCACAACAGAAGTCGTCTCAGGAACTGAACAGAAAGATTCATCTGAAAGTCCTGATGAACCTTTTATTAGAACCTGCAGAGATTTGAACAGCTGATCTGAAGCAACATGCAGGTGTTCAACTGAACTGAGCACTCATGCTGTTTGATGGTCTCCTTCTCTGTGGAGGCCATCCATCCATCCATCATCCATCCATCCATCAATCCATACATACATCAACTTCTGCAGAATCTTCTCAACTGTTATTATGTTACAAATGTTTGGGTTCTGGGATGAAGTCAGACAAAAGGGGCTCCACCACCAGGTGGTGACCTGAATCATGAGTTGGATCCTGGTCACTGCCTACACAACCGGTCCAGAAGTGTAAATGGAAATGCGATGACACATGAGCTGATCTGATCCATGCCGTCAGTGGATAAGACGACTATCAGACGACTTTATTAGTTCCAACGAGCAGTTTATTTACCTGCAGCATTGTTTACACAAACAAACAAACAAAGAAGCAGCAGGTCCTGTAAGTGGACATTAATGAAAGGGTGATCATGTTTTGTCCATGTCTGAGTGAAAGGAAAGTCCTCAGACAGGTCATGTGATGGAACATGAGCAAATGAGAAGAAGTCCTAAAAATGATGCTGATGGATCAAAAGAGTGAAATGTGAACTCAGAGTGCACAGATGAACATCAGCTGGATGGTGAAGCCAGATGTTTGCAGATGTTCCTGCATGTGGTTTGTGAGTGGATCCAGCAGGTGGCAGCACTGAGCTGTAAATGAGCTCCAGAGCAGATGTGAAGGCAGATGTGAAGCAGCCACAGTTAGTTGTTGTGTGAACATGTTTCACACACAACACACAGGAGGTGTGGAGAGAGGAGAGCAACATCACAGCAACACGTTGCTGCTTTCAAAGCAACACTTGTGTTTGTGCTGCAACAACAACTATTAGTCATGACAGAAGATCAATGAAGTGTCTGAGCAGCTGCTGGACCATGTGACCCCGGGGTCAAACATCTGCAGCTCTTCATCTTCTTCTAGTGGCTCTTCATCACCTTTTCATTCATTTCACTTCTATTGATTTATTCACTTGATCTTGAAGGTCCAGTTTCTTCGGTCCACCTGTAGAATCCAGTCCAACAGTGGTGCTGCTGGGAGGTGGACTGGTCTCCAGTTTGAATTAAATTCACAGTTTGAGCTCAAAGCTCACACAGAAGAAGTGTATTCTAGTCAGAGGGTTTCTAACATTCAGAGCCTCGTGTGTGTAAAGTGTTGTCTTAGTAGCAGAAAGCCTCTGGTCCTGCTCCAGTGGGCCGTCCAGAACCAACACCAGTGGATGGAGACACGTCCAACACTGTGGACAGAGTGGACGTCAGAAAGTGTGTGGAGGTTTGAAAGCAGAGCTGTTGTGTTGCTCTGGATCAAAAGCTTCAGCTCCAGCTGCTCTGTTCAAATGGAAACACTAAATGCTTCATTTGATCATTTCTCTGTCCACTTCTTCATTTTCAGCCTGTTCTCTGCTTCACTCTTGTTGCTCTATTTGCAGCCTCTTCAGTGGATTCTTGCTGCGGTCATGTGATCACTGTGCAGGATCAATCACCTCCAGGATCATTGGTTCAACAAGTCAGTAGAGATGATAGAAGAACCAGCAGATGTTCAGTGGAAACGTTTCACCTGCTGTCACAATGTGTTTCTATTAGAACCTTCAAGTGGACGCATTAGAGCAGACAGGAGAAAGAAAACATGTCTCCTGTTCCTGCAGATGTTCAGCACACAAACATCTGGCTGCACACTCCCAAACCTTGGTTCTGGTGAGTTCTGTTCACAGAACCTGCTCCGTATCTCAGCTCCAAACATTCCACTAACACCCCTCACAACACCAAGAAGAGGTCAGAGGTCAGGGAAGAAGACATCCAGGAAGATGTTCCTTTGAACTCATCAACATCTGGCTCACAAGAAGCCCACATGGTTCATCAACATCTGGCTCACAAGAAGCCCACATGGTTCATCAACATCTGGCTCACAAGAAGCCCACATGGTTCATCAACATCTGGCTCACAAGAAGCCCACATGGTTCATCAACATCTGGCTCACAAGAAGCCCACATGGTTCATCAACATCTGGCTCACAAGAAGCCCACATGGTTCATCAACATCTGGCTCACAAGAAGCCCACATGGTTCATCAACATCTGGCTCACAAGAAGCCCACATGGTTCATCAACATCTGGCTCACAAGAAGCCCACATGGTTCATCAACATCTGGCTCACAAGAAGCCCACATGGTTCATCAACATCTGGCTCACAAGAAGCCCACATGGTTCATCAACATCTGGCTCACAAGAAGCCCACATGGTTCATCAACATCTGGCTCACAAGAAGCCCACATGGTTCATCAACATCTGGCTCACAAGAAGCCCACATGGTTCATCAACATCTGGCTCACAAGAAGCCCACATGGTTCATCAACATCTGGCTCACAAGAAGCCCACATGGTTCATCAACATCTGGCTCACAAGAAGCCCACATGGTTCATCAACATCTGGCTCACAAGAAGCCCACATGGTTCATCAACATCTGGCTCACAAGAAGCCCACATGGTTCATCAACATCTGGCTCACAAGAAGCCCACATGGTTCATCAACATCTGGCTCACAAGAAGCCCACATGGTTCATCAACATCTGGCTCACAAGAAGCCCACATGGTTCCAGCAGACGTCTGGGAGAAGTTGGACTGTGAGCAGTTCAAGTGGAACAAGAATCCTTCCTTCCTTCCTTCCTTCCTTCCTTCCTTCCTTCCTTCCTTCCTTCCTTCCTTCCTTCCTTCCTTCCTTCTTCTTCCTTCTTCCTTCCTTCCTTCCTTCCTTCCTTCCTTCCTTCCTTCCTTCCTTCCTTCCTTCCTTCCTTCCTTCCTTCCTTCCTTCCTTCCTTCCTTCCTTCCTTCCTGCTGTGTCTGATTGTTTATCAGACCATGCCTTTGATCTCTTCTTTTAATAGATTTTCACTGGATCTGGATGGATTTCACTCCTTTTATCACTTTGATCCAAAAATATATAGAATATTATTATTATAAGGAAAATATATTGTGTCTAACTAATGATCTAAACTAACCTGAAGTCAGTCAATAATTAATGACTTCCAATGATTTCAAGACTTTTTAGCTGCTTGAATAATTATGACTTCAACTAGTTGATGAATTAGAAACTAACTTTTGAACATTTGAACTCTACTAGCTGCAGCTGATTGCAGTGATCAGTGTCTAATCTATACTAAAACTTCTAAAGTACATTTTCAGAATTCATGCAAAGACAGCAGATCATAGAGAAACAGTTTTTAAAACACAAAAACACGTCAGAATACAACTTATTTTATGGAGGAAAAGAATAGGGCTGTTGATGAGGCCTTTTTTCATGAATTATAGACAACTTTTTGTTTCTAAGGTCAGGTGGCTGTGGCGGCCATCTTGAACTGGGTTGACTCAGAAACTTGATCATTTGTAGATGTACATACAAAGAATAAAAAGTGTGAGCTGGAAAACCTGAAACCTGTGAATCCTGCCTAACAATGGAAGAAACATCTGCTGGAACCTGAGAGTCGTCAGGGTTTCACCATCCCTCTGAGGACCGTTTTCAGGGAAACATGGAAGTTCAAAAGTTTTGGACAGATCCCACTCCTCCCTCTTAATGGTTCTTTATCTAGACAGCAAAAACTAATTGAAGTGAAACAATGAAATGTCATCGGTCTACAGAATTTAATCTAAATTTATTCTTGATGTAAAAACACTAATAATGATGGTGGTCACTAAATGTTTGTTCAACTGTCATCTAAAGGTTAATTTCTGGTTGATTTATGGAACATTTGAACACATGTAAACTAAGAATTTGGAATTGTAGCAGGGCACCAGCAATTTGATGAAAATTGATGCAAGATTCACAAAACTAGGTCTCAAATTAAAATTACGATGTTTTGTTCTATTGAAAATAAATCAGTGCATTCCACTCAAATTATTACCAGGATGAAACTATTCCACAATCATAAGCTTTATTGTAATCAAAAGTAAAATAAAATCAAGAAATACAGCAAAATAAAACAAAAGCTTTTACATCAAGTATGAAATTTGATAATAAACTCTCAACATTGATATTGGTATTAAACCAAACAGCTTGTTGTAAAATGATTGGAAACATGATTGAATTATCACAGAAATATTTTGAACAGTAGAACTTCTAATTCTGATTACTCGCAATTCAGTCAACCTTTATTTAGACAGGTTAATCCCATTGATCCTCGAGGAGTCATTTACAAGAGAGACCTGTTTTCAACAAAGAATGACAACAGAGACAACAATAGACATTAATAAGAGAAGCATACATACTTAGGCTGCTACCCCCGCGACCCGACCCCGGATAAGCGGAAGAAAATGGATGGATGGATGGATGGAAGAGAGACATACTGAGCACCTGTGGAGGAAGTGGACGCGGGCACACCTTGGCTGCCGCTGCTCCTCGTACTTTTTGCTTTTTGAAGCCTTTTTTTTTTTACTTTCTGCTGTTTTTTCACTGAGCCTTGTTGAACATTTCTACCTTTTTTGAACGCAGAGTGCGGCAGGCGTCGAGCCTGTGTACAGCACTTGTGTGGACATTTCTACCTTTCTTTGAACCTTTCTAACTTTCTTGAACGCAGAGTGCGGCAGGCGTTTAGCCTGTGTACAGCACCTGTGTGGACATTTCTACCTTTCTTTGAACCTTTCTAACTTTCTTGAACGCAGAGTGCGGCAGGCGTTGAGCCTGTGTACAGCACCTGTGTGGACGTTCGCGGACATTTCTACCTTTCTGTGATTAAGTTTTGTGTTTTAGTTAGTTAGTTTTAGAGCAACTGTCTTTTCTGACTGCGTTGTGGATCTGCAAACATTATAAGTTGCCGGTCAAAGCAGATGACCGCTTGTCCTGAGCCTGGGTCTGCTAGAGGTTTCTTCCTTCTAAAAGGGAGTTTTTCCTTTCCACTGATGCCATTGTGCTTGCTCAGGATGGGAGATCGTGGCGAAGCCAAGATTTGACTTGTTTGCTGGAGTCATTAGATAGAAAACTTTACTAGTCTAACCGGAATTT